>JAWZYV010011756.1:0-215731 GCA_038373885.1 Cheiracanthium punctorium
AATTTGGCGTGTTTGGGGATAAATGTCTTTTCCTTTTTGGATACGCAATTCCTTTTTTTACGCGATGCTACTCAAAAACTTGTATATATAACGTAATATTTTTGTTGTTGATACTATAATGTACGAAATAACCAGCCTGCGAAGTGCCAAACATTTCTTTATTGTTGAAAGGTAGCAAAATCAATCTGGAAATGCTATGACTTATGACTTGGAGGGGAGGCCCAAAAAGGGGCAGGCACCGCGACCATGGGTCTATTGTATCATCCCCAAGCAATATGGAAAAGGCCCTACGAAAAGAGATCAGTAGCAGATGCGAACATCAGCATAGACCTAACAGACATTTTGTGAAGCTCCCAGGGCTCAATGACATGGCGCCCAAGATGCTCAAACCTATAATCAGAGAAGTACTCACACTCACAGAGGATGTGTAAAGCAGTTTCCTCCTAAGAAGACAACCCCGACAAGTGGGATCATCGACAACCTTCATTATGTTAAGATGCCTTTTAAGGCAACAGTGCCCAGTTAACAGGCCAATATCCCTACGGAGACTGGACCTATTGAGACACAGAAGTTCCTTGCATCTAACACCAGGAAAGCCAAGATTGATCTCTTTGGCCTGCCTCTGGCCATTACACTTAAGCCAGCTGAAATACTGAAGCTTGCTAAAGTGGCTAAACACAGTATCCCTGTAACATTTACTCGAGATATCGAGAACCGGCTCAGATCCAACAAAAAAAAGAGCCAGAGCCCAACCTGGCAAGAGAATCCGCCATCTCATTACCAGAAATGCCAGAATGACCAGGAACCCAATACAGAGTAACTGGAAATGCTAACTAGTGGGAGGGCGCCAAAGCTCCCGCTGTGGGAACAAGAAATATAAGCGTTCATAACATTCCTTTATAGGAATCTATTCATGAAGGATTTTAAGAATGTTGTTCTTCAAGATGTTGGTTTTAAATATGCATTCTACTTGAAACATTTAAGTGACCATATATTTTATTTTTTTTTTTAGTTTTATATAAGACAGTCATAAAGACAAAATTTCACTTTTTTAAAAATTAGAAAAAAACATTAAATTAAAATATATTGTTCCGATAAAAATATATAACACACCCTATAGTGTAAATTTTTTATATAAAATGTGTATTTCATAAATTGCGTTAAAATATTTTAAGAAAAAAAAATATAATAGATGTTCCCGTAATGGGAGCTTTGGCGCTTAATGGGCTAAGCGTGAGTTTATAAAAGAAAATTATGTTTAAAGCATATTTATGTTAGACTAGTTGTCTGCCAGTGGTAGAAATTCGACCATAAGGCATTAATTTTTTTTTAAATTTGAGTGTGAATAAAGTTCTTCTGTCAAAGAATATGTCTTACCATTCCATATACACTGGAACCTACTAAAGTGACCTCCTTGTCTAAGAGACTGTCTGTCTTTAGTGACCACTTTTGTACAATTTCACTTTACAGCCACCACACTTTTCTGTGAAGACGGTGTTTTGTAAAAATTGTATCATATTTTGCTAAATACAAAGGCAGAAAGGCAGCTCCAACGAATGGGTCATAGGGTCATCTCCCTCTACCGACCTTGGATTTCACGCATTCAGTTTGCATTTTGAACAATTTAAGCTAATCTAAAAAGTCTAGTGCCCCCCCCCCCCCTCCGAAAATTGAACCTGGAACTAGCCTCGGCTAAAGTCCCATTATGTTTGGAGTAATAAAATCTTAAAAAGTCGAATGATTCAAGTCTACTTGCTCAGGCGTACCACTGACTATGTATGAAACCTTGCTGCCTCAATGAATTTGCCCTTTTTTTCGAATGATTGTCCTTCAGATTTATTTACTATCATCGCAAATGCAGGTATATTTGGAATTTGAGTTTTTTGAAAAGATATGGTAAAATAGTACCAGAATATTTTCAAAGTGGAATTAAAATTCTTTTATTGCCTGCGGTTCCAGTTCAAACTTCGTATTACGATGTATAAACTTGATGCGCATTCCTGTTCCATGGACTAATGCTTCCTTTGTATTTAAGTTTCTTACGAGTATAACGATGCAATTTACTAACTTATGTGGTGACAAACTGTTTTTTTTTTTTTTTTTTTTTTTTTTTTAGGTGCAAATCCTGCGACTGTTTTTTCTGGGAAACGTTTAAAGACTACTTCTGAAACACTGTCTTTTCTCCCCAAAAAAGTCGAAAATTTTAATCCGCATACAAAATAGTATTTAGATACAGAGTTAAATAAATACAAAAATATCAATATACTAAAAAGAAATTTGTATGCATACTGGTTACATAATGGGGAATTTTTGAAAATGTGTGAAATTGAATAAAAATACGAAATTAAATTACACTTCCAAAATATGGAAAGGGATAAACTACTATGTATTGGAAATCGCTTTAGGTTTGTAAGCATTTGGCGGAGATCACAATTATTTGGCAATTTTTCACTTGCTCTCGGTAACCGAAAAAAACCCCAACTCACTCACAGTCAAAGAATTAAAAAACTCTATTGCATAGTTATTGATTTCACTGTCATCATGGCAAATAATTTATCGTAGCTACGGTGATATGTTCTCAATTCATCAGACATTCGACAGGGGCGGATCCAGAAATTACTCAAGGAGGGGGCAATTTTTTACCTGAAACAGAGGCGTAGAATGCGCAAAATCATTTTATAATTAATTAATATAATCAATTATACCAATTAATGTAATTAATTATTTTATTGATAAAATTTATATATGAGCGATGATTAGAAAGGACAGGGAGTAGTACCCGTAATACACCCCTTAGAAAAAGCTACATAATTTTCATTATACTTTCATAATATATTTTAACAGATTATAACAGATTTTTAGACTTCTCCCAGGAGGGGGCGATCGCCCCAACCGCCCTCCCCTTGGATCCGCGCCTGATATTCGATTATTAACATTAATAAAAGTTCAATCATCATTTTTAGGTTCTATTATAACTGACTTCCATATTTTACCTGAGAGTATGTTTTCAGAAATATTTCCATACACTTCATTAATAATATTATTTTCACTCCCTCGTAATTGCTGAGGTATTTCTTCAATAATATTTTTGGAGAAAATTTGGTTTAGTATACTGCCTGGCGGGAGGTTATGAAGAAATTGTCGAATTGGAGCGTTTCTGCGCAGCGTCTCTTGGATTCCGACCTGCCCGGAACGAATAGTAAATATTATTCTCCCCTCCAAAGTTTTTCTACTGCTTTTAAACATGGAATTTACAACACTTCGCGCACTTATCGCCGTCTAAAAAAAGTCGCCAAGCACATTTTAGTCATTGGCGTATCACCAACCTGGGGAATAATTCCCCTTTTTTCAAATTTTGTTGTAATACTATAATCCTACAGTACTGCTGAAACTAAGTGTTGTTATTTCGAAATTGACACAACAATGGAACCATCGGCCGACTTGGCGCGAAATACTGCGTGCCAAATTACTTCTCTAATTTTTTACCGTGCATTAGCATAGCATACTACACAAAAATTTTAACATTCGCACAAACAATTCCATACGAACTTTAACTGTGCCGAATTTCATGGTCATCCGTTCACGCAGTGCGCTGCAAAAGGACACTAAGGTTTTGCTTAGCGTATTTATATATACATCCTAACTAATATTATAAATGCGAAAGTGAGTTTGTTTTTTTGTTTGTTTATGACGCTTTCACGCCTAAACCGCTGAATCGATTAGAATGCATTTTGGTTTACATATAGATGGGACAATGGAGTTGGTTATAGGCTACTTAGAATTTTAGATTTTTAATTACTTTTTTAATTATTAATTAAAAACCGTTTTTACGTTGTCATGCTTGGCGAGTTTCGCCCGTATCAATCAAATGATTCATGTCTTGAGCTAACAAGAATGCTATTGATTCAATAAAGAAGCGCGTGCGTGCATCTGAAAAACATTAAATTCCACGGAAATTATGCCAGTTTTATGTCAAATCTATCTATCAATAATAATAAAAATGAATGTTCTCCAGACAAATCTACAGAAAGCAGAGCTTTGAAAATTTGAGCATAGAAGCCCATGATTGTGCACCTGAGGCTCAGAATGTTGAAATTTTAAATACTTTTCTAATTATTAATTAAAAACCGTTTTATCGCCCGCACAAAATGATTTATGCTTTTGAAATAAAGCTGAAATTCTATTTTCAGTTAAACATGCATTTGAAAAACATGAAATGGTATGGAAATTATGTTGATTTTACGCCAAATTAAAAAGCATTAGAAAGAAAAGTCCAAATGTGTTTTTTAAACTTCACAAATTTCCAAATCCTACCAATAATATAAAAACTCGGCTGTTCGAGCCCCGTCAGGGGAAATCCCCCTGAATCCCCCTAAGGGAATAATTCCGTAAGCGGAGGCAGGTCGCCAAGCCTGATGTCGCCAAAGCTTTTTCGCGTTGCTAAATACGCCAATCTGCAAGGATTGTGCTTAGACTATATAGAGAACTGTTTTAACGGCAACCTTAATGGTTAGACGTTGGCAACAAAAAAGTGGCCAACTAAACATGCCCCTGCTTACGGAATTATTCCCCCCTAATTTTTTAGTTTTATTATTGCCACATCAAAAGTATATTAATTGACTTGTCATTTTATCGCTCATCTTTCGCGTATTTCGCCTGGTAACCCTATGTTGAAATTTTTATGAGTGTAACCTATTTATACAAAAATACATGGGGTGCATATTCTACAGCTTACGAAATATTGTAACAATAGATTAAAGTTGTTGTGAACTAATAATATTTGAATATATGTAAAAAATACATGTGGAGCATATTCTACAGCTTACGAAATAGTGTAACAATATCGAGACTAAAGATTGCTTTTATCTCGATATTAAAGCTGTTGTGAACTAATAGTATTTAAATACATGTAAAATTATGTCGCTTTTTTATGTCGCTTTATTAAGTCGCATTTTTGGGACACATTTTTCAATAAGGTATTTGAGAGATAAAATGACATCATTAAAAAATGTGTATGTTTGTGTGTTTAGATGTTTTTGACTGAATCGCACAAAAATTGCTGAACGGATTTGGAAAAATTCGTAATGAAGATAGCTTATGCCCTGGATTAACATACAGGCAACCTTTCAAGCATATAGCATAAATAATTCTTTTACAAAAACATTCAAAATAATTCTAATGTATTGCGCTCTATGGAAATTTTATAGCTACTAAACCGATTCTAAAACTTAGTTACACTATTACTGAGTATTATTGTTTGTTTCTTTGTGGATTAAGACCGATTGACTACACTAGGGAGGCCTATATGGAGAATCCCTCTGTGGGGAGCTTTCTAAGGGATCCTAGCCCGTATTTACGCGAGGTTTTGGCGAAAACCGCGAAAAACTGCGAGCGGCTAGGTCGACAGGCTCGACCAGGGGTTGAACCTGGCACCTCCAGCCTTCCAGTTTTGAGAATAGAACTTCTTAGACACTGGTGGGACTCTGAGTGTTATAGGCTACCTTTTATGCATATATCACAAATAGTTTTTTTACAGGGATACTCATAGGAATTACATTACACTCTATGTGTATCTCTGTAAATACTGAACCAATTCCAAAACTTTTTTCACTGTTAGTAAGCTACACTATTCTTGAGTATTATAGGCTAAAATTCATGCATGTAGTGCAAATAGTTCCTTTACAGGAACATCAAAATAATTCTAATACATTACGCTCTCTGGGTATCTCTGTAATTATAGAACCGATTCTAAAACTTTTTCGCTATTAGAAAGCTGCACTATTCCTGATTAACGTAGGCTAAAATTCATGCTATAGCACAAATATTTCTTTCACAAGAACAACAAAAACAGTTAGCAAATACTGTCGTAACTGTATTCGTCAAATGCCTGAAAAAAAATCTAAATTTAGTAACTCTGCCTATTCTCTTATTTTAAATGAAGTATACTACCATGCATTATACTTCATATAAAATAAGTAAAAAGCAAATAATATTTAAATGCAGTTTCTTTTGTCGCAAACATATGTGTTATTCACACATGCTTCATTTCTTTTGGGACCTAACTCTAAAGCAGACGCGGACGAAGTCGCGGGTAGCAGCTAGTAGATTATACTTTTATAGCATCTATATTTATGAAAGAAGATTGAATTTACGTTTATAGAATTTGTTTATGGAAGATGTATTTATTTTTAATTAGAAAAAACAAGTATTTTATGTTTAAATTGAAGCACTATGGAGAATTTACAATTTTAATCGTAAAGAATTATCATCATAGATGTATTACACGACAAAGACGTAAATGCATGATAATGTAGCTCAAAAACGATCGGTGGAAACATGATCACCACACGTGGCCCAAATGTGTGGTGATCATGTTTCCAGTAAAAACTTATATTAACAGAAACAATTTTGGGGACTGTACGATTGATGTAGGACATTCCGAATTTCCTAATGAATTGGTGTGCTTGTGTCTTCGATGCCACCCACATTCCAAAAAATATCATAAAAGAATTCGAAATTTAAACGCATACTTTACAATGGCTTTGTTCACAGTACATGACGAGTGAAACTATTAACATTCCAGGTGGGTACAGCTACGTTGCGAACAGCGTATAACAGACTGGATGAATTTTTTATAAACTCATTCATTTGACAGTTCAACCAACTCCAATTCTTGATGCTGTATTTGAACGTCCTCAATATGGACAGATATAATTCTGAAGTAATGAAGACGTCGTTAGTGAATGCATCACCCAAGATCTTCGCTGATACCCTCGCTGATTTGCTACAGAAGGAAAGGAAGCACCTTACGTTAAACTACTTTTTGCTCAACCATGATGGCACCGACCATCGAATATTTAGCACCCCTCTTCAAAACAAAGTATATGCCATTGTAACATTGAATGCTGACCAAAGTTTACCTGATAACGATTGAGTGATCCCAAAGCGATGTGAATCTTTGGCAACCATGAAGATTATTGATATGTGTCAAGGCATTTACGTACCCATTATTTTACACTTAACGAGTCTTTAGATTCTGAGCAGGGCCCGGTAATCAGATACTTCATTAATTAAATGTAATTGATTAAATTTAATAAAATCTAACTAAAATAAAACTTTTCTTTGTTGATCTATAAGAATTGACTTAATTTTTTTTTTTATATATTACTTGTTTTCTATATAACGAGAATACAGATCCCAAATGTAAACCTTTATTTAAACAACTAGTATACAGTTGGGATGTTACCAATTAGTAATCCAAAACATCATTCTACTCAATTGTAGACACTCCTGTGAAGTTCATAAAACTGTTTCTAAAAGCATAATTAAGAATGTTCTTTAATTTGGAACGCAATTGTACTTCTACCTTCTAAAAGTAACGAAGGGATCGAATTTTTACCGGGGGGAGGTGTGTGTGTGTGTGTGTGTGTGTGTGTGTATTAATAACAACATCACGTATGAGCCGATAATGGGAATGCAGGAAACGAATTACGGACTGCGTAACCCTTTAACGCTCAGTGTTCCCGCTCTGGGAACACCCAACTCTGACGTTTTGACTGTTGCCAGTCACGAAGAACAGATTTGATTTCTATAAAAATAGTTGCGGGTGACATAGCTCCACGAGAATCCTTTATTTTTTAGCACGTAATTTCCCGTAAAAAAAGTGTCACGATTAATTTAAACAGCACTGACATCTGCTGAAAAATGGAAGAATGCAAGAACAGCTGCATAGATTGCCCAATGCTGAAAAAAGGGCAGCCTTTGCCATCGCTCGACTTAACTACCAGCAAGATGTCCGACGATCGAAACGTTCATCGCGTGCCACAGATCTAGAGACCCTTTTTTGACGCAGCTAGAGGGTCTCTAGATCTGTGGCACGCGATGAACGTTTCGATCGTCGGAGATCTTGCTGGTAGTTAAGTCGAGCGATTGCAACGGCTGCCCTTTTTTCAACATTGGGAAAGGGTTGCGCCTCAAAGGGTTAAATGTTCCGATATTGACTTGTCGAAATTTTACATTGGTTTAGCTTCTTCAGTTCAGACCCGTCATATAAATCTCACATCTCAAATTAAAGATCAATCTCCTAATTGTTATAAAAACCTATTACACTTAAAAACGACAAGTGGAAAACGTATTTTAAAATAATTTTTCGAAAAGAGCCAATTCCCAGTCTCTGTTTCAGGGGTAGAAATTGTTATCACGCATAAACGAAGATTGTGAAGAAACTTTTAAATATAAATGATGTCCTACAAGTTCTGTACAGCGATATGAATTTTGGGGGTGGGGAAGGGAAATCACAAATTAAACACAGGAAATGTCAATAACATTTAAATATTCTTTTGTGTAACGTCAAACAAAAATAAAATAACGACAAGGAAAAATAAAATCTGTGCGTTAATGTGCAGAATTTACGTTTTCACAACAAGAGTTAAAAACATTTCATTCAAAGTTAAAGCATCCACGCATATGTATCACTTCAAAAGTATAAAACATCTTAAAGGATCGCTTTAACGGTGGAAATGCAAAGGCGGGGACTGATTTACGGCGGGACATTCCGGGCAGGTGCCCTGTGCCCCCGATTTTTAGGGGCCCCCAAAACTTCTTTTGATGTAATCATAATAACTACTAAAATTATCTCTCAAGAGTAAAATTTCTAATTACTTACTTCATTTCTTCACAAATATCCAAAAATTTTAATTTAATGTAACTTGTAATGTAAAATTTATATCCATTCCATTTGATATTCGATATTGGCTAATTCGATAGGAGACCTCAGCATGCTCCTCCTCTTATCGTTTGTAAGGTGTGTGTCGACTGTAAATACCCATAAAAACATTTCAAAACTGAAAAATTCATAACAGTGGTATTTGTCGTGACATTTTACTAATTTGTAAATGTTTACATATAGTTAGCTTAAGAATGATAATTGTCTTTAACTTAATTTAATTAAGTAAATTTCTGCGAAATATTTTTGTGCAGGGCCCCCCAAAAGTATCTGTGCCCTGGGCCCCAAGAGAGTAGATCGGTCCCTGCGCACAGGTCCACATTGTTATACCCCTGGATCAAAGAAGTTAGAAAGATTACCTTTACAGTAAATTTCAGTTACAATGTCCACCCCCAATTTGATCAAACAAAATCTTAATATATAAAAATCCAGTGTCCGTGTGTATGTTCCGAAATAACTCAAAAACGGGTCAACTGATATTCATGAAAGTTGGCATATATATGTAATTTGGTCCAACTTAGATAATAGGATAGTTATTATTCAAATTAATGGTCTTAATAATTAATAAAAAACTGATCATCAACGTTGATTGTTGTTATTAATCGTAGGTTCCATAAGTCTGGAACAGATGGCGTCTTAAGAGAATTTCTTTATGTACAACTGTAGTTTAATATGTATTTATGTACTGCATAAATTCAAGAAAAATTGTTTATCCAAACCGGAAGTCACGAACACGGCCAAAAATATTGGAACATTACTACGAAGAAAATTAATAACATCTGCGATATTGAAATACTCAACTCATAGCTTATCGTCTGCTTCTAAAGGGATAAAAGCGTTTTATTTTATTTTTTCCGAAATTGGCAACCGGAATAACTTTTTTATTGTTTTGAAAAAAAAAAGATCAATTTAACAGTTCTTGCTTTAAACGACATCTTATTATTTGCCTATGTTATATTTACATAAAAATACTCATTTTACAGAGGAAGAAACCTAAAAGAACGCATTATATATTTTTCATATATCTTTTCTTAATATATAAAAATCCAGTGTCCGTGTGTATGTTCCGAAATAACTCAAACGGGTCAACTGATATTCTGATTACGTTGATTGTTATTATTAATCGTAGGTTCCATAAGTCTGGAACAGATGGCGCCTTAAGAGAATTTCTTTACCGAGAACTGTAAAACATTGTCCTTTGCATCTCATAGATGGCGCCACACCTTAATATGATATAGTTTCTTAGACTACACACTATACATGTATTATTTTGCCTATACCACGCACTATTTTTAGTAATATGCGACCCAAAAAATCTAACCTTACTGCCCGTAGCAAGAAGACTCGATATACACGTATTGAAAGAGCTCATGAATCAGTCGAACAGAGAGCAGAAAGAAATGCAGCTCAAAGAATTCGCACAGCTTAAATTCGTGCACGAGAACAGCATGATAATCGTCGACAAGAAAATGCATTGAGAACCAGGGTGGCACGTCAACAACACGTAGATTCATTTAGAGAACAAAACCGAGAAAATCATCGGACCAACCGCGCAGTAACACATGGATCATTTGTTCATCTTGCATTTAATTATGAACCAGACATCAATTACTCGGCTAATTCCAAGGTTACTATTGGTGCGATGGACAAAATATGCAATTATTGTCAGGCGTTAAAATTTCGCAATAAAACACCCTGCATGTGTTGCGCATCAGGAAAAGTTGTATTGTCACCACTCCCTACTCCACCTAAACCTTTGAAATCCCTTCTTTCTGGCATTTCAAATGAATCAAAATTATTTTTGCGTAAGACACGAAAATTTAATTCTTGCTTCCAAATGACATCGTTTGGAGCATTCAAAGTTTGTGATTTGTCATCTGATGGTCGTAATTTTGAGACAAAATTTATTCAAAATTCAAGGCCAGGTATACCATAAAATTGGGTCATTGATGCCAATGCCAAATGAAGATCCAAAATTTCTTCAGATCTATTTTATGGGCAATTTTGAAGAACGTGTAACAACTCGATGCCAGTATAATTTCATTGAACAAGCAGAAGAGAGAGCAATTGTATTGTCATTAGAATTATTTTTGGAGAACAGTAATCAATTGGTTCAATTGTTTAAAAGAGTGTCACCATAATTAAAAAGTGGCAATTATCAAATTGTCATCAAAGCGGACAAAGTACCTTTGGGAGAACACGCCGGCAGATTCAATGCACCAACCGTTGATGAAGTTGCTATTATTATGGTCGGTGATCCAGTTGACAACATATCCATAAAAATTACACGCCGAGATAATTCAGTGAGTAGAATTTCAGATTTACACCGTTCGTACAATGCACTCCAATACCCACTAATATTCCGGCAAGGGCAAGATGAATATCATATAAACATTAAACAGTGTGATCCAGTCAATGGTAATGAATTAAATAAAAAGGTTAGTTCAATGAACTACTATGCGTATCGATTAATGATTAGACACAATCAGGAAACTATATCCTTCGATATCGTCAATTGTATCATCAATACGTTGTGGATATGTTTGCTAAGATTGAAAGCGAACGTTTGCGATTCATTCGGTTCAACCAAGCTAAACTACGATCAGAGGATTACATTCACTTACGAGATGCTATTGTTGGAAACGTCGATGGAAATTTAAACACCAATGAAATCGGCAGTGCTGTTATTTTACCTTCCAGCTACATAGGTAGCCCATGAAACATGCACGAATACATGCAGGATGCAATGACTTATGTACGTCATTGCGGTCGTCCAGATTTGTTTATAACATTTACGTGTAATCCAAATTGGGAGGAAATCCAATCTTTACTATTACCAGGTCAACAATCAATACATCATCACGATATTACTGCACGGGTGTTTAAACAGAAGTTGAAATCTTTGATTGATTTTATAGTAAAATATTCAGTTTTTGGCGAAACGTGTTGTTGGTTGTATTCAATTGAGTGGCAGAAACGAGGCTTACCTCATGCTCACATTTTAATTTGGCTTGAAGATAAAATTCGTCCAGAGGAAATTGATCAATTATTTCAGCCAAAATTCCAGATTCTTCAATTGATCAAGAATTATTTAATATTGTTACAAGTCATATGATTCATGGACCGTGTGGAGCGTTTAACATGACATCACCATGCATGGAAAATGGGAAATGTAAGAAACATTTTCCTAAGAAATTCACAAATGATACCATTACTGATATTGATGGTTATCCATTGTATTGCCGCAGAAACGCTGATAATGGTGGTCATACATATAAAATGAGAACTTCAAATTCTAACCAATTAGAAATTGACAATCAATAGGTAGTACCATACTCACCACTACTCTCCAAAACGTACAAGGCTCATATTAATGTTGAGCTTTGCAGTTCTGTGAAATCCATCAAGTATATTTGCAAGTACGTTAATAAGGGCAGTGATTTGGCCGTATTTGGAGTACAAAATATAAACGAAAATGATGAAATAGCACGCTACCAAATGGGTAGATACATTAGCAGCAATGTAGCTATCTGGCGCATACTTAGCTTCCCCATACACCACAGAGAACCTGCTATACAACATCTTGCAGTGCATCTTGAAAATGGACAACGTGTGTATTTCACTGAAGAAAATATTCTCCAAAGAGCATGTGAACCACCAAAAATGACACTAACCGAATTTTTCACTCTTTGTCCAAAAACTGATGTGTATGGTCAGTTCGCAAAAACACTATTATACACTGATATTCCATGCTATTTTACATGGAACACGTCAGCTAAAAAATGGGAACCACGTAAAAAGGGAGAACCACATCCTTCAATTGCAGGCATATTTAAAGCTAAGACACTGGGACGACTTTATACTGTACATCCAAAACAACGTGAATGCTTTTTTCTGCGTTTATTGTTGGTGAATGTTCCTGGACCAATCTCTTTTCAATTTTTACGAACAGTTAATGGCCAAGTGTTCAGTACATATAAAGATGCATGTCACGCGTTGCAACTTTTAGAAGATGACAACCATTGGGATCTGACACTTGCTGATGCTGCTTTAACGTCCTCGCCGAGTAATATTCATCAACTATTTGCCATTATTTTGACGACATGTTTTCCAACACAGTCATCTACATTGTGGGAAAAATATAAGAACTACATGACTGAAGATATACTCTACCGACATAAACAAATAAACCACTCTCCAAACTTAGACTTCACACAAGATATGTATAACGAAGCTTTAATAATGATTGAAGATTTATGTATTATGATCTCAAATTCACCACTTAGTCATTATGGTATTCCATCTCCTAATCGCCCAGCTACAGACTTAGTAAATAGTGATTTGCAGCGCGAAGAATAATTTAATAATCGTGATTTAAATACATTTGTTACTAACAATGAACCATTATTAACTGACAAGCAGAAGAACATATGCAATCGAATTATGTTGGCTGTTGATGCCAAACAAGGCGGTTTTTTCTATTTAGATGCACCGGGTGGGACTGGTAAAACATATTTGTTATCTTTCATCCTTGCGAAACTACGGTCACAACAAAAAATTGCATCATCAGGCATAGCTGCTACTTTGTTGGATGGTGGGCGGACAGCACATTCTGCTTTCAAGCTACTTCCCAGCTATGCTACTACTCAAGCTATTTCAAGTGTCTTCCCAGACATACTAAATAACTATTTAAATCATGACTGGCTTAGTAATCGTGCAATTTTGGCAGCGAAAAATGTTGATGTTGATCTGATTAACTACCAGATACAACAATTATTACCAGGTGATTTAATGTTATTTAAGTCTATTGATGCTACTGTAGAAGAAAACGAGGCAGTGAATTTCCCAATTGAATTTTTAAATTCTTTAGACATATCAGGAATGCCACCACACAATCTTCGATTGAAAATTGGATCACAGATTATTCTACTGCGTAATTTAAATCCTCCTAAACTATGCAACGGTACACGTTTGGTGATCAAAAGAATCACTGGAAACATTCTTGAAGCAACTATTTTGACAGGAAAGTTTAAAGGAGTAATTGTTTTGTTACCACGTATTCCGATGATACCATCCAATTCTCCCATACCATTTAAAAGACTACAGTTTCCCATTCGCTTAGCTTTTGCGATGACTATAAATAAATCTCAAGGCCAAACAATGTCTATTTGTGGCTTAGACTTGGAAAATCCATGTTTCTCCCATGGCAATTATACGTGGCGTGTTCACGAGTAGGAGGACCATCAAGTTTATTTGTATTAACAAAGGACCGATTGACCAAAAATATTGTGCATCGATTGGCGCTTCATTGAACATCAACTGTGATTTATTACGATTAAAAATATTTAGAGTATATATATCAAATTAAAATATTTAAAGTATTTGTTAAATTTTGTCTTTCAAATCCTGCTTAAATCACTCAGCCACAGCAACGTGGGGCCGGGTCTGCTAGTATTTTATATTATATTACGGTGCCAATAAATTGGTCACTCGCCCTTTCAATAAATGGCACATACATGTCTGTAATTGGTTCTTATCCAATGTCAAAAACTAGTTCATAAATGCTAGTAATATAAGGGAAAAGATACTGTTGAATTTCCGTTTATGGAACGGGAAAATATATTACGTTGGCAGAAGTAATGAGCTGAATCAGTATTGCAGACCTTGGTCAAAAATAAAAAAATTGGAAGCGTAAGATTGATTTATAAATACGAAAGTTGTGAATAAGTATCTCTCTTTTCCAAAAAAAAAAGAAAAAAAAAAGTTACGGCCGCAAGCAATTCCAAGCAACAAAGCAATTCCAAGTATGTAGAATCGCTTGAAATCGACAAACATGAAGTAGAATTAAACCCATTGTACGTCAAATTAAAAAGTATGTGAAATAAATAACTCAAAGTGTGTTACACAAAGTTGACAATTTTCAAGTAGTAAGTTCTCTTAGACAAGAGGAGTTTAGAATTAGCGATTATTCGTTTTTCCAAAACAGAATAACTAATTGTAACTAAAAAAAGCGCCATCTTGGCATTAGGTACGATCTGGCAAAATGGTATCTTTCCAAGCAGTGTGAATATAAACCGCGAGTTCTAAAATTTTAGGATCCAGTATCTTGAAAATGAAAATTAATTAAAATGCAGGTTATTTTAAAGCCAGTTAGATTCAACTTGGGTATTTGCTTCCAGTAGAAATATTTTGCGGTGTTAACTATGCCATTTTAGCAGTTATAGTACAGATTGGATGTTTGCCAGCGCGACGAGATGATATATTTCGCGGTGCTAAATAAGCCAATCTGCAAAGTATTATGTATATGAATATATAGATAACGGTTTTCCCGGTAACCTTACATGGACAGTAATTATCTGATATCATAATGTGTAAATTACCAAATAATGAAGAGTCGCCATTGGTGGCAACAAGTCCCCATTAGTAGCAGTTCCGTAGTTTTTATCAAAGAAAACGTATGAAGTATACTGTTTTCTTAGAGCTAATTATTAAAGATACATATACGTTAAGTCGCCAAATTATGAAAAATCACCATGGGTGGCAAATACGGAAGGTGTTCCATACGTTTTACATAATTCAAAATTGTGTGAAGTTTAAATTTTTATGTTCCAAGGAACATGGAAGAACCAAGAAATGTGCAGCTCGGTAACATTCTATCTGATCCATTCTTTGGGTTTTGTCTATTGAAATTATGCCGTTTTTACTAGTGGCCGAATACCTCATACGAAAAGTGCACGTAGCGAGTCTAAGGGCCTTGGCTCCTAGTAATTAAAGAAAGAAAACCAACTTCAAATTACTTCACCACAAGAAAAACTATTCTGGAACAGCTTGGATATTTTCCGCCATTCGTGACTTTTAATTCTTTGACGATTTGAGCATGCACATAATAGATAATCATTGGGGATGTATTTTTTGACACCAAACTTTGCGATAAAGCGCCATAAGTGGCCAACCTTGGCAAATTTTGACATTAAGACCAGCGCCATTACTGGCAATCCTTTAAGTAATGGTTTAAAACACTTTTTTTTGTTTTTTTTTTCGATTTTCGGAATGATAATAAAATTAGAACGTGACCAAATTAATATGATACCAACTATCCCCTTTCCAATAAAAAAAGAATTTTTGAAATCGGTCCATGTGCTAAAAAATTACCACTATACATACTTTAAAAAAATACACGCGTTGAACATAGTACCTCCTTTTTTCTGAAGTCGGTAATAACGCGAACATTTCCTTATAGTGTCAATAATTCACGTCAAAAACACTTATCATTATCAACCCTATATTCGGCAAGATATTTTTTCGGATATGTTGATTAATTAATTATTAATCTATATCTTATAAATAAAAATGAAATTCTGTTTGTTTGTTTGTGGATTTGATTCGTATACAAATCCACAAAAATGGACCTATCGGCCTGAAATTTAGCGCAGATATGTAAAATAATCTCTTCTCTACTTATTATAAAAGAAGGTGTCTGTCGGCAGCGTTACGGACAAACGGCTACACCTAGAAACACCAAATTTGGTACTCGGGAAGATGTAAATATGTAGTTGTGCACCTCGAAGCGATTTTTTCAAAATTCGACCTAGATTTTTTTTTTATTTTATGTTTTATGCGATTTTTGGCATTTTTTCTCACCTAATTCGTAATAACGGCGGAAATTACGCTCGCAGCAAAACGGCATTTGTATCATCGGATAGAGGAGAAAATTTTCTTTTAAAAACAGTTTGTTCTGAATACGTAACATGATTTACCGATTTTTAGGAATTTTTTTACTAAACATCTGCTTCGCGATTTTTTTCGTAAAATAATTTTAAAACTGTCGCATCTTGAATTCTATCCGTCATAACTTTTAGATATTTTGACAAATCGTGAAACATTCTTTTCTCCCTCTTTTAAAATAAAAACGAAAAAATTATGTAAATTAGATGATTTTTTACGAATTTTAATGCAGCCTAATGTTTAGAATTTAATAGCATCAACGCGATCTTACGCCATTCATTACATTGCGATCACGGCACGAGAATTTATGTTCGGTTGTTGCCACAGAAAGGATTAAAAAAAAGGGTTTTTTCAACCAATCGAGTTTTTAAATGGGATATCAGAATTTCAATTCGCAAGTGAGGATCTATGACGTCAAATGCTACGCCGACGTTACGCCATAATTTTAACTCATTTATTCCAGCTCTATTTTCAACACAGGGAGACGATATTTTGATTAAAATTTACTGTAGAAATAAACTAAGAAATTCACTATTATTATTAGAAGTGGTATTTTAATCCGGTGCTTATTTAAAAATTGAAATGTTTTCACGGCGCTGAAAATGTTCATTTTAAAAGTTACAAAGTTCGTTTCAAAGCGCGATATATTAAAATTTTTCTATTTACTATTTTTATTCTTGGCATTTAATTTAGCGCAGGCGTTGCCTAACATACGCATGCAGGTTGCGAGTATAGTTTTATTTTCACGTTGAATTACGTTCCTCCATAAAGGTCCAACGCAAAGTTTTAATGATACCGTTTGAAAACAATTATGCTAAATATCGAAATTAACTCCCTCAATCTTCCGGGGTATCCTTTACGGCAGTCAAACAGTGACGTCATAAATTTAAAAAAATGCGTGAAATTTGTAAACTCTGCAACTCTAACGCCCTGTCACAATTAAAATGGGAATAAGTAGCTCCTCGAGATTACACAGTTTGATGTTTTTCAGGAGACAGGACTATGGAGGATATAAAAGATATCGCTATATTAGATACATGGATATTTAAAATGGCACCCCTTGGATATTTTCTCCCCACAGTAAGATGAAATGGTTTGCGGCGCTAAATACGCCAATCTTATAAAACTATGTATAAATTAAATATATATGGAGAGTTTCTTTAATGGCAACCATTATGTGAAATGATTATTATTTATGCTAATGCGTAAATTGCAAAGAATCGCCACAGAATCACAAGATCCCATTGAGGCGAAATAATCTAAGCTGTTTCTTTTAAGGGAGCCTTGAAGAGGGAGAAGCGAGTATAGATAGTATTAATGTACGTAATAGGTAGTATTATTAGATTTGTAAAGATAATATGAATAAATCGCAATGTACCACGTTAATAAATATTTCATGAAATTAAAAGTGTTTATCCTTTTTCAACGGTTGTCTTACACCAACTAAATGAAAAGTAATTCTAATTTGCGTTAATATATCCCGCAGTAATTTCAACAGAGGAGATTACTTGAACTTTTTTAAAAATGAAATTCTGTTTTGTCACATGCAGATATGATTTTAGTAGTAAAATATTCCCTTCTTCCCGTATGAAGAGCGGGTGCGCAGCTATTTTAAAAACATCTCTTGAAAATAGCATAAATGAATTCAGAAGACCTCAAAACGTGTCAATACACCAAAATCTCGAAGTCGAATTTTTTCATGATTACAATACTTTCCTTATATGGTACATGTTCGGAAAGAAATAAATGGTGCTCCATTTCATGTAGTGTCTTAGGTATTTAATGCTACAACTTGAGCCTAAAAAACAGTATTATGTAGAAATAAGACATTTTGAAAGCCAGGAGTTCTCTGCAAACCATTAAGCTTTCCACTTTTTTGATAGTGAATGACACTGACGTAGTTTTTTGAGTCATTATACTGCAATGATCAGGTTAGTACTCATGACACAAACTTTACATTAAGAGTCAAATAATTTTGCTCTTTTTTTTTTAATTCCACATCACGAATAATTTCGAATTACACATGTAAGGAAAATTTTCGTTTCCTACCGTGCGAAGAACGGGCACGCAGCTAGTATAGAATAAATCGTAGTCCACTTTAAAACTTTGAAAGTCCACCCGTTCCCGGAATTTAAGAGATTTTTTATGCTCTTCACGCAAAAAGCTTTCCGTAATTGTAACCCCTGTAGTGAAAAAAGTGTGAAATAAGGATCGTGGTTGCCATGTGTGGCGATTTTGCCGAATAAAATGTTTTAAATTCTCAAAGTAAAAATAAAAGAATAATAATGATTTTTTTTTGTTAGTT
Source organism: Cheiracanthium punctorium (assembly GCA_038373885.1). Classification (NCBI taxonomy): domain Eukaryota; kingdom Metazoa; phylum Arthropoda; class Arachnida; order Araneae; family Cheiracanthiidae; genus Cheiracanthium; species Cheiracanthium punctorium. The sequence goes on from JAWZYV010011756.1 coordinate 18,756, forward strand.
TATATTCGTAAGGTTATTTTTTTTTAAATTATAATATCGTGTGCATGGGAAATCAGAGCAGGAATGTAATGTTTTACACGCAAAACAATAAGAATTGAAGATTTCCGAGGCTAATGTGTAAATTTTTTTAGTTTGGCGAAAAAATAAAATGGCTGAAATATCGATTTTGAGTAAGTGAGTTCTAGCGGTTTGCACAGTTTTCGGCTTGGCGCAATTTATTGAGAGCTTAAGGAAATAGATTTTTGAAAACAAGTGCAAAGGTTTTATTAGAATACAGCGTTAAATTTTAATGATCCGTGAAGAAATAATGCAGTTATTAAGGGATTTCAAGCGATCTAACTTCAGAATTCTCGCCAATTGAGTACATTGATTTAAGTTGGGGGAATTCCGCCAAATTTCAGAAAATTGAAATCTTCTCATTTAGTACATCGGAGTAACGATGAATAAAACACATTATAGTTGATAATTTAAAAAAAATCGGCTGTATTAAGGGATTCCAATTTTCAAATAAATGCGTGCTACTCTTTGGCGGTCGAACCATTTCCCATATTGATTGCTGCTAAGTCAATGCTTCGAATGATTCCCTGAAAAAACTCTTGCAAAATGGCGTATGTTGGCACTTTGGCGAGGCTTAGATTTGAAACTGGATTTTATTTGAGACTGGTATATATAATAACACTGGTTATAGATAAAAATGAATGTTGGTATGTGTTTATGAGGTTGAAAAACTCCAGCACCGTTGAGCACCGTTGCACGATGAAATTTGGTTCACCTAAGTCTTTTATCATGGAGAAGGTTTTTATGCTATCCGTTTTCCTTAACTTGCCACTTGGTGCCGCAGCACAACGTCGAATTCTATTCCGTTTAGCCGTTTGCTATGCGAATATCGTCCAACCGATTTCGATGAAATTTGGTACACGCGAATATTAGAACACGGAGAATATTTTTCACTATCCATTTTGCTGTAACTTGCCGCTAAATGGCGCTGCAAAGCATCAACTTCTATACCGTTCGACCGATCGGCATAAAATTTTTTATACTTACACATTTGAGCACGAAGAATATATTCTAACTGCGTTCCTTTTGATGTTACTCACCACTAGATGACACTGCAATGCATTATTATTTTAACTCGCCACTAGATGACGCTGCAGCAGGCCAAATTCTTGACCATTCAAACGGTCGCTATGAAAATCAGTATACATAGCTATTTGAACAATGAGAATATTTTGGCGTTATCCATTTTGCTATAACTCGCCACTTGACGGCGCTGTAGCAAATCATTACTTTAATTGAACCACTAGATGGCCCTGCAGTGTATCACTTCTTGACTGTGCAAATGATCGCTATGAAAATAGGTATACATAGATATTTGAACACGGGGAAGAGTTTGGCGCTATCCATTTTCCTATAACTTGCCACTAGATGTCGCGTCAACACATGAACTTCAGGACTGTCCAGCCGATAGTCATGAAAATTCGTATACATTGATATCTGAATGCGAAGAATATTTTCGCCGTATCCGTTTTGCTAAAACTCGCCACTAGATTGCGCTACGCCGCATGGCCTTCTGCACCGTACAAACGATTGCCTTGCAATTCGGTATGCATGATTATTGGACACAATATAACGCGATATCCATTTTGCTATATCTGTTTATTACAATGAATAGTAATCACCACAAATCGTAATATCAAAAAGTCCATTCATTCCCGTGCGAAGAACGGGTACTTCAGCTAGTATATATATATATAAAACTCGACTGTTCGAGCCTCGTCAGGGGGAGATCCACCTGAAACCCACTAATTATTTAGTTTCATTATTGCTAGATTAAAACGATATTAATTGACTCTGTCATTTTATCGCTCATCTTTCGCGTATTTTGCCTTATAACCCTATGTTGAAATTTTTATGAGTGTAACCTATTTATAGAAAAATACATGCCTGCATATTCTACAGCTTACGAAATATTGTAACAATAGATTAAAGCTGTTGTGAACTAATAGTATTTAAATATATGTAAAAAATATATGTGAAGCATATTCTACAGCTTGCGATATGTTGTAACAATAGATTAAAGCTGTTGTGAACTAGTATTTAATTATTTGTAAAAAAAACATGTGAAGCATATTCTACAGCTTACGAAATATTGTAACAATAGATTAAAGCTGTTGTGCACAAATAGTATTTAAATACATGTAAAATTATGTCACATACTTTTATGTCGCTTTTTGTGTCGCTTTTTTATGTCGCATTTTTGGGACACATTTTTCAATAAATAGTGTTGAGAGATAAAATGACATCTATATATATAAAAATGAATGTTTGTGGGCATGTGTGTGTATATATGTTTGTATGACGTTGAAAAACTCCAAAACCGTTTGACCGCTCTCCATGAAATTTGGTACACTTAAGTCTTTTGCACGGAGATATACTATAGGAGTGGACACTCTCCATAGCTGTAATGTTAAACTTTTGGTACCCCAAATAAGTTTCAATTATGCAAACATTGGAAATCTAGTGACGTGCAGCGATCCTAGCGGCAAAAGAATAAAGCATTTCCCGTGCTGATTGATAACTAATTTTTACTTGTTTTTAATTTTCCTACCTAACACGTGAACGAGATTATTAACGCGAACACTAAATTTAAATTATTTTTTTTCCTTTTTGCTTACATGGTTGCCGTAGTAACAAATGAAAAAAAAAATGTCCTATCTTAAGATTATTAAAATATTGAATTTATATTTGTTAACGAGTGCGTAAATCGCTCACAGAAAAGAAGTTTTCGTCTGCCACGGTATATATTTACATTAGCAAATGGCTAAGAATTCATTACTGAGTTCTTTATGTAACATGAATTTAATATTTTAATGTGAGTTTTTAGCTGCAATTTAAAGCAGTGTTAAAGTTTGTCACAACATGAAATAAATATAAATACTGCTTGTTTGAGTGTGATCGTCATTATAAATAAACACTTTTTAAATATTGCATTCACACATACTACATTCTTGTAAATTTACTACTATTTCTTAAAATACAACTTTTGGGCAAAATAATAACACGGCATTACATACTTAATATTACTTCGCTTCGAAATTATTGCCTGTATTAATTACGAAATAGTATTCTAAGACAATTATATAATTAAAACACATCTGAAGCCAGAAATTATTAAATCCGACGTTCATAAGTCTATATATTTCATTTTTTAAAGTTCTGCTAATTCGGCGATCTCCATTTACTTCGCCTCGATGAAAATATAAACAACCCGAGATGCGCAGAAGCAGGAGATGCGCAGTTACCCAGTGTGCGTAGTGCCATTTGTTTGCAACAGCAGCGTTATCCAACTTTCTAAGAGAAGTGTCCCCTCCTATACATTTACCTTCGTGGTCTTTTGTCACGGAGAAGGTTTTTATGCTGTCCATTTTACTCTAGCTCACCGCTGAGGAACGTCGAATTCTATTCAACCGCTTGCTTAAAAATACCGTTTGACCTATCTTGACGAAAATTGGTACGTATGGATATTTGAACACGGAGAATATATTTATAGTATCCATTTTGCCATAACTTGCCGCAAGGTGGCGCTGCAGAGCGTCGTTTTCTATTCCGTTGGACCGCTTGCTATGAAAATACCGTTCAACCATTTTTGATGAAAATTAGTACACATGGATATTTGAGGACGTAGAATACTTTTACATTATCTGTTTTGCTGTAACTTGACGCTAGATGGCGCAACAGAACATCGATTTCTATTCCGTTTAACTGCGTGCTATGAAAATACCGTTCAAGCGAATTTGACACAAGCGAATCATTTGGCTGTAGCTTACCACTAGATGGCACTGCAGGCAATCAACCTTTTGATCGGTCAACTGACCGCTCTGAAAGTTGGTATACATACATATTTGAACACGGAGAATATTTTCGCGTTATCCATTTTGCTATAACTCGCCCTATTGATGGCGCTCTAGCATATTATTATTTTAATTCGGCACTAGATGGCGCTACAGCGTATCTTGACCGTTAAATTGTTTGCTATGAAAATTGGTACACATAGACATTTGAACGGGAGAATATTTTGATTCTATCCATTTTGCAATAACTTTGAAAGTAGATGGCTCTGTGCCGAATCAACTTCTTCATCGCTCAAACGATTCCTTGAAATTCTATAAGCATGATTATTGAACACAGATAATATTTATGAGATATCCATTTTTCTATATCTATTTTTTATGATAAATAGTAATTACAACAAACCGTAACATAAGAAATCTATTAATTCCCGTGTGATGAACGGGGGCCTCCAGTTAGTAGTCATTAAAAAATGAATGTTTGTTGGGTATGTGTGTGTATGAGGTTGAAAAAACTCCAAAACCGTTTGACTGGTCACCATGAAATTTGGTACACTTAAGTCTTTTATTACAGAGAAGGTTTTTATGCTATCCATTTTACTCTAGCTCGCCGTTAGGTGGCGCTGCAGAACGTCGAATTATATTCAACCGCTTGCTATGGAAATACCGTTTAACTTATTCTGACGAAAATTGGTACGTATGGATATTTGAACACGGAGAATATTTTTACGTAATCCATTTTGATATAACTTGCTGCTAGGTGGCGCTGCAAAGCGTCGAATTCTATTCCGTTAGACCGCTTGCTATGAAAATACCATTCAACCAATTTTGATGAAAATTGCTATTTATGGATATTTGAAGACGCAGAATGTTTTTATGCTATCCATTTTCCTCTAGCTTTCCGCTAGGTGGTGCTGCAGAACGTCGAATTGTATTCCGTTCGACCGCTTGCTCTGCAAGTACCGTTCAACCAATCTTTACGAAAATTGGTACACACGGATATTTGAAGACGTATAATATTTTTACTTTATCCATTTTTCTATAAATTGACACTAGATGGCGCTGCGGAACGCCAATTTCTATTCCGTTCCACCGCGTGCTATGAAAATATCGTTCAACCGAATTTTATGAAAAATTGGAACGTGTGGATATTTGAACACGGAGAATATTTTTACACTATTCATTTTGCCACGACTTGCCGGTAGACGGCGCTGCAGTACATCGAATTCAATTCCGTTCGACCGCTCGCTATGAAAGTACCGTTCGACTGTTTTGATGGAAATTGGTACACACGGATATTTGAAGACGTAGAATATTTTTACGTTATCCCTTTTTGCTATAACTTGCCGCTAGATGACGCTGCAGAACGTCCAATTATATTCCGTTCGACTGCTGGCTATGAAAATAATGTTCAACCGATTTTGGCAAAAATTGGTACGTATGTATATTTGAAAACGGAAAATATTTTTACACTATCTGTTTTGCCATGAATTGCTGCTAGATGGCGCTGCAGTACATCGAATTCTATTCCGTTCGACCGTTTCCTATGCAAGTACCGTTCAACCAATTTTGATGAAAATTGATACAAACGGATATTTGAAGACGTCGAATATTTTTACACTATCCATTTTGCTATAACTTGCCGCTAAATGGTGCTGCAGAACGCCTAATTCTATTTCGTTAAGCGCTTGCTGTGAAAATACCGGTCAACGGATTTTGATGGCAATTGGTACACATGGATATATGAACATGGAGAATATTTTTACGCTATCCGTTCTGCTATAACTTGCCGAAAGATGGCGCTGCAGTGCAATAAACTTCTATACCGTTCAACCAATCGCCATAAAATTTTTTTGCTTACACATTTGAGCACGGAGAATACATTCTAACTATTCATTTAGCTGTTACTCACTACTAGATGACACTGCAGCGCGTTAATACTTTAACTCGCGATTAGATGCAATGCAGCGCGCCAACTTCATGACCGGACAATTGATCTCTATGAAAATTGATATAGCTAGATACTTGAACACGGAGAATATTTTGGTGTTATCCATTTTGCTATAAATAGCTACTTCATTGTGCTGTAGCACATCATTACTTTAACTCGCCTATAAATGGCGCTGAAACATATCAACTTCTTACTTTAATTCGTCTATTGATGGCGCATGCAGCATATAAAGACTGTTCAACTGATCGCTATGAAAACTGGTACAGATAGATATTCGAACCACGGAGAATATTATGGCAGCTATCCATTTTGCTATAACTTGCCACTAGATGTCACTTCAAACCAATAACTTGGACCGTTAACGGTTAACCAATAACAATAACGACCATTAACCAATTACCAATACGACCGTTCAACCTGATCGCCATGAAAATTACGTGAACATAGATGTTTGAACGAAAAGAATATTTTCGCCGCATCCGTTTAGCTATAACTCGCCTTCTGTACCGTTCAACCGTTCAAATTGGTACACACCGATATTTGAGCACGGAGAATACTTGTACGCTATCTATTTTCCTATGACTTGCCTCTAGATGCCGATGCAGCGCATCAACTTCAAAGCCGTTCGCCCGATCACCTTAAAAATTGGTATACATACACATTAGTAGTAAAGAAATGACAGTTCTGCCCGTGGCGGTACCGTGGGGCACCGTATTATTCTGCGGATCCATGGGGATGGGGAGTGGATGTAGGAACGGATGTTGAGACTGGATGGGGAGCGGAAGTAGACGGGTGCTGAAAGGGCTGATAAGAATTTTTCCTTTAAGTGGAATAATTTTTTCAAATAAGGGACTTAGAAAAATTTTCAGACTGTGATGTATTCTCTAATGGAAATAAGGGACATAAACATTTAGTATCAAAACCTATTTTAAATGAATTGCACTTTATGGATTAAACCTGAAATAAAAAATATTATTATAAATGAGGTCCCACCAACCGCCCGGTAGAACTTCTACCGCCTCATTTTGAATGTTCACTTTTCAAATAAAAATTTTTACTGTGCCTTTCCCCATCACGCTAGCCTCGCATAAATGGAGGCAGGGCCGTAGCACAGAAGATGCGTTGTTGTTTTTGTTTCTTTAAATAATAATAAAACTATGTGAAGCAAAGAAACGTACAGAATCCCCAGGAGGCCTGCATATATTTAATAAGTAACAGTTTACTAGAATTTCAAAGTAGGGTTTTTTAAACATTTCTTCTAGTGTTAGGAAACTTTAAGAGAAAATTATATCATAGAAAGATTTTAGTATCTATAGTTTTTACAAATAATGATTTAGGTAGTGTATGAACCTTCCTTTATCTAAACCTTTTTTCTTCAAAGATTTATACCCAAACTTAATACATTTTTGATAGATTAGATTTTAGGGAGCGTTTATACTAGTCTCTCTATATAAAGGAAGATGTCCTGACTGAATGACTGACTGACGATTATCGCCCAGCCAAATCTACCGGAGATACAGACATGAAATTGTAGGAGTTCATAGCTTTTGTGCCTAAGGTGTCATTTAAAAAGCGATATCCCGAAAATTCGAAACCCAGATGGGGTGGCGGCCCAAAACTTTCTTTTCACGTTTCCCTTCATATCTCATGAGTGAAAAAGAGTACCCGTGAAATTCTTGCTTTAAAATGTAAGTAATACAAATACCTAAAAGTCATTTTCAGGATTTTTTAGAATTCGCACCCAAAGGCCGTAAGGGGCCCCAAAACGTTCTTTTCATATCTCAGAGGAAAAAAAGAGGACAGCCTTAAAATTTTTCTGTAAAAACGTAAACTAACACAAATACCTAAAAATCAATTTCAGAATATTTTAGAATTCGCATCCAAATGGGCGTAAGGGGCCGAACGTTCTTTTCACATTTCCCTTCATACTCAGGGGAAAAGAGACAGCAGAAAAATTCTTGCTATAAAATGTAAGTTTAAAAAAAAAAAAAAAAAAAAAAAAAAAAGCCATCTTCATGGTTTTTGAGAATTCTTACCCAAACGGGCGTAAGGGGGCCAAAATGTTCTTTAACATTCTTTTTACATTTCTCTTCATATCTCAGAGTAAAAAAGAGATAGCCGTAAAATACTTGCTTTAAAATGTAACTAACCAAATACCTAAAAATTGATTTCAGGGGTTTTAAATTCGCAATCAAACGGGGGTAAGGGAGCAAAAACGTTCTGTAACGTTCTTTTCACATTCCCCTTCATATCCCAGAGGAAAAAAGAGACCGATATAAAATTCTTGCTTAAAATGCTACTAATAGCAGTACCTAAGAATCATTTTCAGGGTTTTTCTAAAATTCGTATCCAAACGGGATTAAGGGTCCATAACGTTCTTTTCACATTTCCCTTCATATATCAGAGGAAAAAAGAGATAGCCGATAAAATTCTTGCTTAAAAGTATTATAGTGAACGCAAATGCTTAAAATTCATTTTCAGGGTTCTTTAGAATGCGCATCAAAACGGAGCTAAGGGGCCAAAACCGGTTGTTTCTGATTTTGATATCATATCTCAAAGGGAATTAAAGATAGCCGTAAAATTCTTGCTTTAAAATTTAAGTAATACAAATACCTAAATTTTTTTTCAGGATTTATTTGAATTCGCACCTCGAACGGCGCGTAACGGGGTCGAAACGTTCCTTAACGTTCTTTTCACATTTCCCCTTCATATCTCAGAGGAAAAAAGAGACAGCCGAAAATTCTTGCTTTAAAATGTAACTAATACAAGTATCTAAAAATCAATTTCGAGGTTCTTTAGAATTTTTTGAGTTATTCCGATTAATATTTTTTGAAAATTCCTAGAACGGGAACGGGATTTGTAGATCCGTACCAAAAATCAACTTCAGGATTTTTTAGAAGACACACCCGAACAGGTGTAAGGGGCCGAAACGTTCCTGAACGTTCTTTTCATACTTCCTTTCATATATCATAGGGAAGAAAAGAGACAGCCCGTTAAAAATTCTTGCTTTAAAATATCGGTAACAGAAATATTTAAAAATCTATTTCAGGGTTTTTTTTTAGCATTCGCACCCGAATGGGCGTTAAGGAGCGAAGCGATTTTTAGCGTTCTTTTCGCGTTTTCTTTCATATCTCAGAGTAAAAAATTCTTCCTTTAAAATATGACTGACACAAATACCTAATAATCATTTTCCAGGTTTTTAGCACATAGGGTGCTATTTCGTTCAGTCCCAGCTTTTTTGTCTACGCGAATTTGTCGGCATGAGTTTACAGACAGGTTTTGTAGACATGAACTGTCACGGTGAAGATCTTTTGAAAAGCGTTTGCCAGATAATGCGGATGTGGGAAGGGGGAGATGAAAATCTTGAAAGTCGTACAAGGTATGATAACTATGATCGCCAAGTGTGCTGTCAAAAAATAACTTAAAAACCGATCTTGGCGATATCCTCCGAATTTGGCTAGAAACTAGGAAAGTATAGTTAAAATATGCCTGGCGAAGATTTAAAATAGTGTTAGTAGGCGATTTTAATGTAGATTTCAGTTCCAAATATGCGTTTTATGGAACAAGAAAGACGAACACGGTTCACTTATGAATTATGATGACCATTCCAAACAGTATTTAAAATGGTGAAGTATAATTGGAATATGCTTGTCGATTGTAAAACAGTTTTTGTAGGCGATTAAATCTATAAGCAAAATATGTTTAATATTTATTTACTTATTTTCGATTTGTATTTGTTGGTTTAACAACATCCATTCCGTGCGAAGAACGGGTACTTCAGCTAGTCTCTATATATAAAAAAAGATGTCCTGACTGACTGACTGACTGATAATCACCACACAGCCAAATCTACCGGAGATACAGACATGAAATTTTAGCAGCTTATAGCTTTTGTGCTCAAGGCGTCATTTATGAAGCGATTTTTAAAAATTCGAACCCAGACGGGGGTGGCAGCCCAAAATGTTCTTTTCACGTTCCCTTTCATATCTCAGGGGAGAAAATAGATAGCGATAAAATTCTTGCTTTAAAATATGACTAACAGAAATACCTCAATCAAACAATACAAAATCAATTTCAGGGTTTTTCAAAATTCGCACCCAAACAGGGATAAGGGGCCCGAAACGTTCTTTAACATTCTTTTCACATTTATCTTCATATCTCAGAGGGAAAAAGAGATGGCCGTAAAATTCTCGCTTTAAAATGTAACTAGCATCAATACCTAAAACACGTTTTTGGGATTTTTTACAATTCGGACCCAAACGGAGGTAAGGAACCTAAACGTTCTTTTCACGTTTCTTTCATATCTCAAGAGAAAAAACATAGACAGTCATAAAAATTCTGCTTTAAAATGTAACAGCAATACCTAAAAATCGTTTTCAGTTTTTTTTTTTTTTTTTTTTTTTAGAATTCGCATCCCAAGGGGGGTAAGGGGGCCAAAAACGTCCTTTTCACATTTCTCTTCATATATCCGAGAGATACGGGAGCCGGGAACATGCCCGTATGCCCTGCCGGAAATTAGTCCCAGGAAATTAGTACTATTAAGTTTACTGCAATATGTTGAGCAATAAATTAATATCCGTGCTATAAAGATTTAATTCACTCTAAATCACAAATTTTTGGGGACATTTTAAAAACGTTGTTCGGAAACGCATTCTCTTGGCTTAATGATAATGAAAATGTGTATAAGTTATAACCACGCATATAGTTGGTAGATAGCTGCAGCCGACAAGTCAAAGCAGAATAGATTATAGTTGGTGTACAGGTAAGCTCCTTCATGGACAAAAAGCCGCTCGTGGCGTCTCCCGTTATTGAATACAATTTGTTTCTAATGCAGTTATTTAAACTAGTGACATCAAAAATTATGTTAATATCACTTATGCTAATATACACTTGAATTCCCTAAATCAAAAAACGAACTAATTACTTGGTCGTGCACGCGGGATGTTGGTGGATGGATTTTCAGATTTAGCACATTTCCTTCCAATATTTTTTAAAAATCGTATTTGTGCCAAATTTGCCAAGTCGATCGATACAATGATGTGAATTTTACTACATTTTTCGGGTAAAACTTTTCCATAAATCTCAAAAATTGCGAATGAGTACGATTCTAAATAAAGCAATTACGCAGATCACCTATGGGCAAACCTCCGGCCCGCCCCGGGTTTTCATCCGGCCCAAGGGAATATATTGTTGCAGAATACTCTGATTGTTTCCTGGGTTCGTCGTTCTAAAGTCCAGTTGGGATGTAGAAAGTTCAAGTAAAAAAGTCACTTGTCAGGATGGAAACACAAACTTTATTGCTTCTAGAACTTCGTAGAATAATCAGTTGTTACAAAATTCACTGGCCACTAACGACCAGTAGCTCGTTTATAACAGTCCACTCAGTAACCGAAACTTTCAGAAATGCTGTTAATTCTCACACCAAAATAAAACACTTCCACAGGTTAAAATCAGTGGAAATATACGAGGTTATAACACTGACCCTCCCTCAAGACTCAAACAGTGAGAGAATTTACACACAGCACTTAAGACAAAGCCTGAAAAATGCACGTCGGAAATACTGCTTCTTACACAGAGCAAAGCGCCGTTACTCCTGCGACGCTCGGTTCACTCTCGACGGCAGCTAACTCACACACTGAACTGGGGCCTCTGGCAGCTTGTATTTATAGTCGACGCAGAAGAAACTACAGAAGCTTCCGGAAAAGTCTATTTCTCGAAGATTCCACCATAAAGCGGGAATTTTGATTTACGTCATAGAAGAGAAATGTTAGGTTATTATGTGATTTTTAATGCAGCAAAAGCAACTTTACAAGGTGGGAATCGCGCGAAATGACCAAAATGTGGCCAAGCTAGACGACTTTTGGCGAAAATATCGCCAAATTTGGCGCCAAAAATAAGTCCGCAAAAGTGAAGTTACCGAAGGCCTAGGGCCAATATTTCTCGAAATTTCTAGAACCGCCATAGAAAAACAATGGAGAGAAACCAAAACCTCCATATCTCCGGTTCTAGTTGACCGCTTTTGACTGCAACAAAAAGCAAAATTTAACTATTTGATGCTTAGAGTATGAATTTTGAACTATTTTAAACCCCAGAACAGCGGGTTACCCCGAAAATTCGTAACAATACCAAAACCCATATAATCCATTCAGAATTCCATATAAAATCCTAATTAAACGGCCTGCGGACTTGGCTGCATCCTAAGGTTTAGCCCGCGACTTTCCAAAGGTTTCGCCCATTCTTGATGTAGATGCTACAGCTTTTAACTTTTCTACCCAAATAAACAATTCCCCGGAGTGTTAAAAAATGGAAAGAAAAAAAAATTGCTAAAAACCAGGGAAAAAGGTGGATTTTCGGATTTTTATAGCAAAGATTTTTTTCTAATTTTCTTTTCTTTTTACATATCGATGAAAAATTTGAAGCCGATCGTAATATCGGTGTGGATTTTATTATGTTTTTTACTTTTTAATTGTTTTAGAGTAATGATGGTAAAAACTTTTATTTGGTACAACCCGCAGTTGTTATGCCTCTCCAATTTTAGCTATACAATAATTGCAATGAAAAAGGTACACTTACAGCTGTTCTAAATGCAAAAACTTTAACATTCTACGGTTACCGTGTTTACTCGGGCAATAATCGCACTTTTTTTTTTGACAATTTTTAATCATGGAAGTCTAAGTGCGACTATTATGCGGAGAAAATCTGCGGCACAATATCGAACACTCTAATGCAAAAACATTACTGGTTTAATAAAATTACTAACTTACCAAACGTTTCCAGATTATCTGCCATACATTAAATAATCTTTACGCCAGGTGCACACACAGTAAAAAAATTCAGAAACGTTACATACTTATAGCAGAAAGGTTTCCGAAAGTAAAGCGTAACCTACCGATGCTCTAGTCGAACTCACGATTTCGAAAACATAACCCACATTTCGGCGTAAAATATTTACAGAGACAGAGGGATAAGATTGAACGCGTCTTCCCTAATAGCACAGATGGTCACAAAAGAGTCGCTGTGACGTCACAGGGGGTCACAATTGTCACAGGACTGTCACATACTAGTCACATTGTGACTTGTGAGTAATGTGAGTCCACTGTGTGGTCACTGTAAAGTTTATTTGTGACCAGTCACCAGGTGACGTCGCCGGATGAATACTTAAATAAAACGGATGAATACTTAAATAAAACAGCACATTATCTCCTGAAAACAATTTATGTGAAAAAAAAAAAAGATTTAAGACTTTTAATTTATATTTATTAATTATGGTATTTTCCCTCCATTTTTAAAATACTCCAAAAAAATTTCAAGTTTAGCAAACAAGCCATGCCATAACTAATTTTTGCAGCAGTCAGTTTACTTTTAAAGCAAATGAGCAAGACGGTCACAACGCTGAGGTAACGTCTTGACCTACGAACGTTTGGGTTGAGGGTTCGATTCTGACCGCTGGTACTGAGCTCTCCTTCCGTGAGAGTTTGGTGCTGCAATCTACTCTCTTAATAATCAAGAGTGAAAAACCAGTGCTGAGGAGTGATATATCACCCTACCTTCGTGACAAAAATCAGCCAACCTCCATAGAGTGAGAAATCACTATTCTGAAGAGTGACATTTCTGACTCTGGACTAGGAGTGAGAATTCAAAAACCCACTCCGGGAAAGAGTGCCTCACTCTAAGGAAAGGGTGACAGCACGCCATCCCTTAAAGAGTGGAGCGCTCTGATCAAGAGTGAGCTATGACCCTTTTTAAGAGTGACCGCCACTTTTTATAGGGTGATTATTCGAGACCGTATCCAGGGGTCCGGACCCTCCCCCCTCCCAAAAAAAATTGATTTTTGTTAATAAAATAATAATAATGACGTCTTTTTGTGAAAAATTCTGCCTTTTCCACGGTTTGGACCCTGCCTGAAATTTTTGTCTGGGTACGGCCCTGGATTTATTCCTTGCATATGCCTTGCTTCTGGCTATCACTATTTTGGGAAAATTAAAATAATTCCTTATAAATATATATATATATATATATATATATATATATATATATATGAATGTATCTGGTAACAGCATTGATTATTATTATTTTTTAAATATTTGGCAAACATTAAAAGATATTTTCTATATAGCATCAATATTTATCCAATCTTGTGAATTCATTGAAAATAAAATCCAATATTATAAATTTAATATTTTGCCCATTTGAAGTCAAATTTTAATACTATTGAATCTTAAAGTATTTGAAATTTATCAATAATATTGAGTGTATATTAGAAATATTTCCAATATTATTAAGTACTAATTACTTTTAATTATTAAAATTTACATATATGTGAATACTTTGAGAGTAAAGACCACTTCCAGTATTGGTAAAAACTAGAGTTTAGCCCTGATATATGCTCAAAATGTTATTATTATTTGTAAAATTTTAATTAACATATGAAGTGTGTATTGATATATTAATTATATATTGAGAATATTTCTGAAGCAGTCTCACTACCAATGAACTTTTAAATATTAACTCAATATTGTGAAAACATTGATATCAAAAACCAATAATATTACAAAGTAGTAAGTGAACACATTGAGAATAAACAGTTTCCAATATTGGTAAATAAAATTCCAATATTGGTAAAAATTAGCATTTAGGTCTGATAAATTCTCAAAATAACATTATACTTTCAGTATGACTATACTAATATACCTTTTCCACTGAATTTAACATACAAAAAAATATATTCTTAATATAGGGTTGTATTGGAAATATTTTTGAAGTAGTCCTCAATTGATAAATTTTTTAATGTTAACTCAATATTGTTAAAAAAAATTGAAAACAAAGATCAACTGTAACTTCGTCAAATGTATCAAATGTAACTTCGTACAAAGTAGCAAAGTTAATATTTGCCTCAGATATATTTAAAATGCATTTATAGTATTTGATATACATTGGAAATATATTCAATATGGATAAGTAATTACTTTAACATAACTTTATACCATTTTTAATTTTTTTGGTTAATATTTACTCAATATTACACTGGGAATAAAGCTAGTATTGGTAAAAAGTAGAAAGTTGATATTTAACCTTTATATTGTAAAAATTATAAAACTTTGCTGCTATTGAATTTAAATTAAATATATTTAAAATGTATCTGCAATATCGAGCGCCTTGAAAATATTCTTCATATCGTACAAGTAAATATTTTTGCCGCATTTACCTCCCCCCCCCCCAAGTTTGTCCATAGGCAATCTTTAATACATCATAGCTGGATATTGGGTATATCTATTAGAAGTCCAACATAAAATAGATTTCTCTATTAGAAATTTGAGGTGTGATCTCTCTAATGAGTAAATAACATCTATAATATACAGGTATCTGTATATATGTAGCATAGTTATAATAATTAAACTTCCAGAAGATCTTAAAGATCCAGAATATCCCAAAAATGGCTATCTATTTCATATTCAAAATATCCAAAGATCAGAAATTGATACTTATTTCATATCCAGAACTTCTTAGATATCTATTTCTGGGCTATCTTGGATTATTGTCATGTTCAGAATGATCCATAACAGCTGGAAAATAAATTTTACGTAGCTCAATGGTACAAGTAATATCTGACCCCATGCATTTTTAGATTCTTGCTTTCATTCCAGTGAGTGAAATGTGGACTGTTGACACAAAACATACAGTATTTAAAATAACAGCCTATTCTGAAATTAAACAGATTAAGAAGGAGTACAGAGTTTCATTTTAATAATCAGATGATGGCATCACTAAAAGGTACCCCCAAGAGTTCCACATGGTTACTAAAACAAACCTCCATAACCTCTAGATCTATTTAGTTACAGAATTCGTTAACAGTTTATGTTTTGTTTGGTTAGTCAAAACGTAACAGGAATAGAAGTGAAAGTTTCAAAATGCTTGGAGGTGATCTGTATAGCCATTGAGCTATGTAAAATCCATCAGCAGGAGATTTATAAGAATTTTCTTTGTCTGCAGTACTATAACTTCATTTGAGGTAATCTGTGATCAAACAAGAATAGAAATAAGAGTTTCGGACATCCACATTACTCAACAGTGTGCAGAAATATTTGATATGTTCAATGTTACCTTTTCTCCTGCTGAAATAAAAAATCCCTGAAAGCTTATTTTTTACCTATGGTACATTTCAGAACAACTTTCACTTACAACAGTATTAACAAAACAATAAAAATAGTTCATGATAAGATATTTATATAAAATCAAAAGAATACTAATAATTTTGATTTTTAAATAGGTTTTATTTTAAGCATAATTTATTCAAACTTTCTTTTCAACTTTATTACAATTAACAAGTCTTTTTTTTAAATTTTAAATAAATAAGAAATGAACAGGATTGAATTGTTATCGAAAAGAAATTATTTGAAATTAAATTTCAGTCATTTATACGAACAAATACAAGAATTATGAAACACGAAAATAAGTTAAAAGAGCAATAGCTATCCTTTAATTGAAAACCAAAAAAAAAAAAAAATAAATTAAATAAATAAACTAATTGTTGGGTAAATCAAAAATATAAATATATCTGCTGATAACCTCTGTTAATGTACATATCATGTTTGGAAATTTAAGAGAATACCTATTTTTCTATTCTTTCCCCTCCCCCCAGAAAAAGGAATAAAATATTTCTAAAATGGAAACTACTTTATATTGATTGATTTCTTTTTTTGTGAAAAGGGGTAAAGAAATATTTTTGTGCAGGCCAATACATAAATAATATAAATCAAAACCAATTATTTCATAATTCCCCAACAATGCCCATTTTGTTGAATACACCCAACATTTTTGTCTTGTCCAAAAACCATTATTTAAGGTTTAGAGGCATGAGCAAGAATACAGGTTAGAATCCTTAAAAAGTTCACCACCCAAGTCAGCCCCCCCAAGAAGACACCCCTCTTGTAGACTTGCCATAACGCAAAGAAATAATTGAAGTTTAGAGCATGAGGGTGAACCATATTAACCTCCATAGATAATGTCTGGGTGAGGGGGGAGGGTGGTGATTCAAAGAAAAAGATTTTTTTTTTTCACCTCTTAAAAAACCAAATTCCTCTTCTGAACATAATTTATACATACTTCAAAATAAAAGCCATTTCTTAATTTTTTAATATATATACACATTCATTTCTTTATTTATTTTTAAGTGTGATTTTATTTATTTCAATTTCACTTTTACAGCAAAATAGCTACAAATTACTTAATCTTTTAAAAACTTCAAATTGAAAAAAAAATTCTTTTAATATAGATTTTATGCAAGAATTATTATACTATTGAAAACAGATTTAGAACAATAAATGAAAGTAAAGCCAGAAAAACTCATTAGTATGTTAGAACAAAGTTCAATTAATACGAGGGCCAAAAAAAAAAAGAAAGAAAAAAACAGTTAATAAAAATATATAAGCAAAGTCTTAATAAAAACATGAGTAATGGAACTTCCAAGTCCAGAGTAGTCTTCAGCCTAGCAAATTTTAGTTTACGATGCGTTCTAAATTTAAAAAAAAAATTTAAACTATTACAGAACTGCAGAAGTAAAAAATAGCCTACGAATTGAAAAAAAGTGGAAGATATCTCTTATTGAGACTCATGCAGGTTTGAATGAATTATAAAAGCAATGGCAGTGAACACACAACAAATTATTACAAATTTGGTTTAATTGTATTACATTGTTACATTTATATAAAATACAATCACTGGATTCAATATGAGTACTTCAATACTATTTCACATTCAGGGATTCTTCTAACAGCATCTGGAAGATAAAAATTATGACTTCAACAAGTAATTACAGAATTAAAAGTTAAAACATAACTGCTATTCTATCCTAATAAAAAAAGGGTACCCTCCCCCCTCCCCATAATTTGAATAAGACTGAAGAAAGGCTCAAAATCAGAAAGAGTTGGCAGCTAGAATATACTAGAGCATAAACTAGATCTATGTTAAATACATACAAAATAAAATTAGTTAAAATTAGTTTTGTGTGTACATGGATTAGTGTCAAATTTAAATCTCCAACTAAAGCACAGCTTAACACTTTCAACTAGGTGATGAATTTACAGAGGAATAAGTCAGCAGATCTTTTCATTTGATTCAGAAAACATTTTGTTTATAGTTTCACTAAAATCGGAGGATAACTTTATAATAAAAAGTCTGCAAATCTACATACATTTTGGAACACCTTTAGGAGCAGGTTAAATACAATTTTGGAACAGCACAAAAGCATACCGAAAAATGGTAATAATAAATACTTTCTTATTACCATTTTTCATATTACCATATTTATGTATGGTAATAATAAATACTTTCAAGTAACATTTACATATACTGTAACCTTCTGAGTAAGAGAGGGAAGGGAAACAGGGTTCCTACTGTTAAAATTGTACAAATTATGAATAAATGAATAAAATAAAGATGTAGAATTTAAGCTGCCTTTTACATTTTAATTTTGCCACTGAACATAAAAGCAAATGGAAAAAAAACTGCAATAAAACCTAAATATAGCAGCTCAAAAAAAAAAAAAAAAAAAACTATTTTTTTTACCTGCAAAAAATAAAAGAAAAAAAACTTAATTTTACAGATAAGAAATGCTTGTACTGTTTTATAAAATAATCTGTTCTCTATGTTCTATTAATATTAGAATATACTGATATGCAAAGTGATTGAGAGCACAAAATACTTTATTAAAAGTAAGGAACACATTGTAGGATTTACTTCACAAAATTTTATTTTGTGAGGTAAATCCTCTGAGGTAACACAAAAAAGAATAATTGGGGACAGTATTGAAGCGAAAATCCCATATCAAAGCAATTTGGAATAAAATTATCCCTGAATCACAGTAACCTGTGCGTAATAACAAACATCAAACTAATAGTGACAAAATAAATATTAAACACATTACTTACTATCGGTGAGTTAAATTTGCAAATTATTACAATCAATTAAAAAATAGAAAATATTCAGGACTTGTAATATATTTTAGGTACATCAAAAATTGAGTAAAAAATAAAGTGATAACTTTGCAATAAAAACTTTTCATGCACAGCAAGTAAAATATCATCAAATAACAACATTCTTAGCAAAGATCACATCTATATGTGGAAGATAAACAAAAGAAATAAATAATTAAACGGAAGTTTGAAAATACTTTTCATATCCAGTCTGGTAAATTACAAGGATTCAATGCTCAGAAGTGTAGCTAGAGGGGGACATTTGTCCCAGGGCATAGGATCCAAAAGGCACCAATTTGTATATAAAACTTTTTCCAGCGCATTTTGGTAAACAGGAAGTGATGCAAATTTGTTCTCGGGCACTGAAAATTCTTGCTACACCTCTGAGTACTGACCCCAATTAATAACCTAGATCTTCTTGAAGTCAGTTAAAAACTAGACTAAAGATATTTTTGAGTAATATTCAAATATACATATGACAACATGTGAACACTGACAAGGTTATTGCACTTTGTTAATACTGCAGGCTTAAAAAATCTGAATTTACTAAGGAAGTAAAGTTTACATTTACATATTGTATTAGTAAAATTAAAAAATAATATATTTCATCTGTTTTTACCACTAATGGTGGTACATGTAATATGGTGTCAAAACTGGTAGGCTAGTTTTCGATTTGGTTTGTACCAAAGTACAGATATGAGATTAACAAAAAAGGAAAAAAAGTCTGAAAGAATGTCCAAACAACTTTTGAGCAATTATACTTATGAATTTCAAGAGCAATAAATATTTTAATTTTTATTGATACTAAATCTATCTTACTTATATACAATTTTGCCTTACTGAAAAATCAGAAAATTTTTGAAAAAAATGAAAAAACTGAATTCTTTATAAACATTGAAAAAGGTCTGAATATTAAACTAAATTCTTAAATCTCATCTCTGAAAGTAGCATTTTACAGTTTACATTTTAAACAACAACAGCAGTGACAACATTAATAATAATAATAATAATAATAATAATAATAATAAAAGTTACAGGAGTTTCAAGGTTTTACTTACAACATATTTTTAAGAGGTAGTGAGGGTGCAGAGTAAAAAAATTAATCTGAAGGGACTAAAAATTGATTTTTATACTTTATTTCATTGTTACTTCATAAAATGTTGCAAATAAGACTTGATTTTGCAAGCAATTTATTAACTTGGTGTCAAATATGCAACTTGACATAAAAAATTTACATATAATAGAGATTAAATAAATGACAGAATATAGCATAACATAAAATGATATACTAAAGAGTTGCCTGGGTCAAATGCTTTAATAAAGAATACCACATTGAATTTTACTGTATAAATATTTATTGTTTTACTCATTGATGTAACTTTACCAAAAGTTATACTTTTTTTTCTTTTAAGAACAGCCCTAATAACTTTCTCAATTTACATGAAATTTATAAAATTTAATACATAGTCACTAACTGCCCCAAAGTAACATCACTTTAGGGAAAAAAAACTAAAAAAAAAAAACATATAAATCAATTTGGAAAATAAGAAAAAAATAAACTAAACAAAAAAGTAAACATCTCAAAAAAAAAAAAAAAAAAAGTTATTGACAATTATGAAATTATGCGATACAAGCTTTGAAAAAATTAGACCGCAGAGATCAAAAGTATGCAGACTTTGAACTAGTAATTAAGAACATTTAAAGAATAAATAAACAAATAAAAACAAAAATATGAATACCACTTATAATGCCAATAGTTTCTTCTCTTTTACAGCATGCCACTGACAAAAATTCAATGGTTTTCCACAGGACCAGTTCAGAGTACTAGAAAATAAAAAGATAATAAAGTGATAAACAGCCAAAATCAATCAGTTTTTCTTGTAACATATTTTATTCATCACTTGGCTCTGCAAGCTTTAAAGACAGGCTTCTCAAAAACTCGGTATAATTCAGAATGCTTCTTCATAGACAGCATGATGAACTTTTATAGAACAACAAAACTGCAGGTCTTATCCCATTTTTAGGGAGAAATTCACGAAAGTGGAAACTGTATCTGATGGCTAATTCTCCCTCTATTTTGGACAATACAATATGTTATAAAATTTTTCTCTGAGTATTTCACTTCTATAAATTAACCATTTGTATTGCCATAAATACAGCTTGTGAAGAGAAATTCTGAATTTTCAAATTTCTGACATAGTTGAATTCTTTTAAAACCTGTTCAGAAATTGCATTATTTCTTGTAAAAAAAAAATAATAATAACTTGATTGAAACATTTTGTTTCTACTCAGTGAGACACTTAATGAAACACAATTTTTGTGAGAAATCTACTACCCATCTGATTCAGTGCTTAAGATATACATTCTTCTAAAATGGGATGCTTTGCAATGCAAATAATAATAATAATATAAAATTCACACAGACATGTGTATAAGGAACATTTATAACATATGATATGAATATAAAATTAACTCCCAAATTTAAAAATACACTGAAACAGTAAATAATTAAAAATAAATACATACTTATATCTAAAGACATCCAAAGTAGTATTCACCCTTATCAAAGGTTCTTGAAAAATCACCCAGTCATCGCTGTTATTAACTCTCCTATATTTCAAGAAAATGAGTATTCAGTACATAAAAAACATTCTAAAAGTTTCGTTTTCTAAAGCAACCAATTTATATGAATATTCATTTATTATCAATTTATATATATTTAACTAATGACCACCCAAGGTAGGAGTCTTCAGTTAAAATTTACATTTAAAACATTATCACAAGAACAAATGATTCGGTGGTAGATCGAGGGGTAATGGGATGAGTGGCTATAGGGCTTCAGTCCCCCCCCCCCCCAATCTCAAATCCAGGCAGCAATTACGACATAAAGTCGCTTGAGTCAGAAGTATGGGTCTAAATGGGGGCCCCCTTACATTTTGTTTCTTCACCGACTCTGACAATTGTCTTTCTGTATTTTCCACAGTATTTACCCGCTTGCCCATGATAATCAGGGAACAATCATATTACATTAAATTTTTCAGTAATATTTGACTTATTTATTAAGATATATTTTCAGTAATATTTGACTTATTTATTAAGATATATTTTTCAGAAATTTGTATATGAATGCATTTTAAAATTATTTCAGATTTTAAATGCAAAAATAATGTGTAACAGATAAACAGTGATAATTCGCAAGTAATAATATATTAAGATGCTAACATATCAAAAATATATACTTGTGCAATATATATGAGGAATATTTGAAATATACACCCAATATTGTGGATACATTTTAAATAAATTTAATTTAAATTCATTAAGATTGACAATATAATGGGTAAATATTAATTTGCTACAATTTACATTAGTATTTATTTCCAATTTAATGATAATATTGAATAATTAAGTATATGAACATGAAAAAATAAAAATACTATAAAATTAATTACTTGTCAATATTAGGAATACATTAGAAATATTACCAATGTTTACCTAATATTGTGGATACATTTTAAATACATTTGGGCTAAATATTAACTTGCTGCTATGTAAAAATACTGGTTTGGGTTTTCAATGTTTTACAATCCAGTGAGGTGCTATTTGAAAGTTTATTGGTAATGGAACTACTTCAGAACTACTTCCAAAATATAGGCAATATTGCAGATACATTTCATTTAAATTCAGTAGAAAAAGGATTAAAATTATTTTGAATTTTTAAGTAAATTTTACCAATATCATAAATTTATTTACCCTTAATGATACCCAGTAGAAGACCCAAACTCTGAAATCCATGCTGTCTGCTTTCTCAACAATGTCAATAAATAATGAAATCTGTTCTGCTACCTGCAAGTTCAGAAAACCACAGAATAATATTAAATACTTGAAAAATATAACATTAATGATATGGGCACCCATAAGGGGGGGCTCAAGGTAGGGAACTTGCTCCCCCCCTAGGAGAGGAGAGCAGGGGCAGGGACATACCCCAAAAAAAATTCTGGGAGGGTCCAAAAATTTCGGAGGGGGTCCAAACGATGAAAAAGGCAGAAATTTTCACAAAAAGACTTCACCATTATTGCTTTGTTAATAAAAACTGAAATTTCGAAGGTGTTACAGACCCCCACCCCCCTTCCTGGGTACGTCCTTGGCCAGAGGGTGACTGGTGGGGCTTCAGCCACCCTCGAAATAAGTAAACATAAGAAATGGAGAAAATTACATATTCGTGGGTAATTTTGAAAGTTCAGCTTGAAATTTTTAAGGTTTAGATACGTCCCTAAGCCAAACTCACTCCACCCCCCCCCCCCCACTTAAGTATGTTTTTTTCAATCTGCAAAGATATGTTCTGATTAAATGAATTTAAAATGAAATATGCTAGATAAATTTTAAGTTTATGAACATTTCCTATGCAATATGTGAAATAACCTTTATTAAAAATGAAGTCTTAAAAAAATGCAACTCAAAGCATGGCTTTTTCCATAACATTACAGAAATAATTCAGCAATCAAAATTAATTGAATGTCAACAATATTATTTGAATTGTCTTAGACTGAACAAGTGTAAAGTAAGCTTTATTTAAGGGGAATAGATGAAGTGAATATTATCAAATACAATGAAGAACCGTTCTGATTATACCGATCATAAGACCATATTAAAATAAAACAAACTACATTAAAATCGGCTCATCCATTTGGGATCTATTTTGCCACACACACATCCAACTTTTAGAAAAAAAAAAACCAGGCATTTAGTATCTTAGAATGAAAATTTAATAAACTAAATTCATATTCTGAAAAAATTTAAGGACCCCTTAAAATGGGGTGTCTGGGGCATGTGCCCTCCTTGCTCCTGTGATAATCATGGTCTTATCATCACAGGATTTTCAGTAGTATTTGACTTAATTATTAAAATATATTTTTCAGCAATTTGTACATAAATGCACCTAAAATTATTTATCAGATTTTAAATTTTGAAATAATGTACAGTAGATAAACAGTCTTAATTCACCATTACTGTGATATTAAGATGCTGACACATTAAAAATATTTGTTAGTACAATATGAGGGAAATTTATAATATACACACAATACTGTGTGGATACATTTTAAATATATTTAATTTAATTCATTAACATGGACAATATAATGGATAAATGTTGCTAATTTTTACCAATATTAGTTTTTATTTCCAATATAATAACAATGTGAAGGATTGAGTATATTAGCATTAGAAAAATAATAAAATGGTATAAAAATATTTTTAAAAATTACTTGTCAATATTAAGAATACATTATAAATATTTCGAATTTTTACTTAATATTGTGAACACATTGTAAAGATATTTGGGCTAACTACTAACTTGCTACTATTAAAAACTTTATCAGTAATGGAATTACTTCAGAAACATTTCCAGTATATAGCCAATATTGTGGATATATTTCATATGTTAATTAAATTCAATAGAAAAAAATTAGCATTATTTTGAATTGGTATCTAGGCTAAAAGGTAAGTTTTACCAATTTGAGAATTTTATTTACCAATATTGATACACAACAGAAGACATAAAATCTACCATACCAAAATCTGCAAGGCTCTAAAATTAATACTGTATTACTAAATTTAATATTGTAACACTTACCTTTATTACCAGTAATATTAAACTTATCCGTTACTATACTATTGAATTATCCTTAAACAGTATACAAACTTTTCAATTCCAAAAATCTCGCATTTAACACCAAAAACAATAACTTTTTTTCCGCGTTGAATCAGTTTACAAGTATCCCTTGTGTTTTTCGTGCTACTAATGAAAGCTCACACATTCTGAATCACCTGCTACTTTCAGCTGGTTTCCCTGATTTAAAAGTGGACTTTCCTGAGGCCATCTGGGGTGTTCGATCGTAAATTATCCACTTTACCATATGAGAGAGAGGTTTGTGTATGTGTAAAAAGTGGAGAGGGAAATATTACACCACAACAACAGAGCGGTTATTTTGATCTAACAACGTATATATGTATATTCTAAGCGTGAATCTGTGCTAGAATGTGCAATAAGATAAAATGATGCACATAGACATATTGAAATTTAATCACAAAATATTTTTTTCCCACGTTTATAATTTATTTCAATATAAATTGCATACAATATATAATTGATCATTATTTTCTGCTTTTGATTTAAAATTTTGTTTATACTATTTGCAACAGGCGCGTATCCTTCCTAAAAATCTGACCCTTTACTTAGTTTAAAATTTGATACTGAGGCTACAGTTGAAACAGCTTGCTTACAATTTGATACACAGGTTAGAGCCCTCTCCACCCCCGAAATAAAATCCTGACTGCACCACCGATTTACAAACACGCATCAAAACATGCTCAAATATTATATACAGAAACAAAAAACGAATGCAAGATTTCAGCTATATAAGCATAAATAACATACTACGATCAAGTATAGAGACGGATTTAAAGATCAATTTCTCGGAAGGGTATAAAATTAAAAGAAGCAGGCTTGTTTAAGTCTTAAAAACAAAATGTATAGTAAAGCAAAATGTTAACCCTAACCAAAGCAATGTCTGTCGGAAGAGCTGGAGTCCTAATGGATCCGACACTGAATCAATGTATCTTATATGTTGTGAATTATCAAATTTTAAATAACATTTACAATAACTGAAAAGTTATAAGGTTTTACTTACTTGTGTTAGCTAAAAGTATTCCATTACTTGTATGCAGTTGGTACTTCGCAACTGCAGTCCAATTCCAATATGGCGTCGTTTGGGTATGGAAGCAACGCACTCACTCCTGCTGAAGTGAGAGCATCATGGGAAAGGTGGTGACTCTCTCGCTAGAGTGAGCAGATAGCGCCTTCACCCTTACTCTAAGAGTGACATTGTCTCACTCTTGCAGTTAGGGTGACAGAATCCTATCGATGAAGAGTCATAATGCAGTTTTCTCACTCTTATCTCACTCTATCTGGGATCATTTGCCGGTGACTTTTTGTAAGAGTGACAATGTCACTCTAAATTTTTAAGAGAGTAGTGCATGTTACTCGAAACGCTACATCTACCTCATGTTACTCGTTCTGAAAAACACAGAAAGGTTACTCGTTAATTCGGAAACCTTTGTGAAATACACCGAAAGGTTACTCAATATTTTACCAAAATATACAGAAACGTTACACATCTTTTCCAGAAACCTTACCTAGAAAGCAGGAAAATATGTAAATATTTTTCCGAAATATGCAGAAACGTTTCTAAATACTTTACCCGCATGGTTCGGAAACGTTTCTGCAATTTTAAACTACAAGAGTTGCCCCAAATTTTGGGGTAACGTTTCCGAATTCTTTTTTACCGTGCACTAAAGAAGGGCATTTTTCTGGTCATAGTATTATTTTTCTAGACATAAATGAAGTTAATACGTGGCTGCGACTTTTATGAGGGGAAAATATTTTCTCCGCATAATGTTATCATTATCACAGCCATTATGCAGTCACGTATTTGAACTTGAAATATTTTAACGATTTTTTCTGCTTCAAAACGGGGTGCGACGATTACGCTAGTAAACATGGTAATTGCTTTTGAAGTATGTGAGATCAGGGGCGGATCCACGGGGGGGGGGCTCTGGGGGCTCGAGCCCCCCCCCAGAGCTAGAAATACACTATAGATTAGGGAAGTTAAAAAAAATTGTAAATTTTCACATGAACTGAAATTTTAAAAAGTAACACTGTATATACAGTTGACTCTCTGTTTAACGACGATCTCTTTCCAAAGTCCCAGCAACTCCAACGTAAAAAATTTCTATTCAAAGACGACGTCGTTTCTGTTTAACAACGATTTTTTTTTTTTCATCTTATGCTAGGGCCATCTACTATAGGAACATCTTACTATAGGAACAGGGAAAAAAGAGTCGGGGAATGTCAAAAGTGCAATTCGCAAGGCAATCTCAACTACTTGAGTGTATTCTCAAAGGTATTTTAGAAGCAAAGATAAAATTCTTGAACCAGCACAAAAATTTAGTTGGGTTCCAAATCCAAACGGCCGAAAAGTCAATGTGGCCGATTGGAAGAGTTTGCCAAGGCACTTCTACATGCAAATGGTTGCATGAAGCCAGAGCATCCAACATTCTAATTTCTGGGCCCCACCATGGCAGAGTGGATAAGACTTTCGGCATGATAGACGGCTGAAGTGTGGAGGTCGTTTGGGCCTACCGCGCGGCTGTCTATCTGGCTATCTGGAGTTTTTCCAGATGGTTTTCTCCAGATTTAACGTGAATACGCGTTAGAACCTCTGAAAAAAATTCTCCGGCAAATTCTGGGGCAATACCAAGGCAATTGCCCCAGAATGCAGATGCCTCTAGTATAGGCTTGCCACATAACATCACATAACACATAACTCCAATTTCTGGAGGCCCGACGAGTGGATGAGCGCATAGAGCTCGCAACTGGGAGAAGAAAAGTGCCTGGTTCAAACTCAGATCGCGTCCGTCAATCTAGCAGTTCGGAGTCTTACACAGTTTTCTCTGAAACTTCTCATAAATACGGATTAAGACCCCTTAGAAAAAACCCCACGTAAGACACCCCGTACTCGGCCTAGATCCCTCATTTACATAATTGTTCGTATTACCAAAGTAAAATAAAATCAAGCAATTACTGCAGTGCTGTTATTCTGGCAGAAAAACTTGGAATGCAAAATTTTCAGACTTCTGCTGGTTAGCTAGAAAAATTCATAAAATGGAAGCTGACGCATTTCACATTTCAGAAAATCTGGAAGAAAGAATAACGGGAAGGCGAAAAATGAAACAAGTGACTCATTTTGATTTTCTTGAAACCTAATTTTATTGTATTGCTTGTTTTTACTATCTTTTTTAAGGTAACTTAAAATATTTTTTTGTGGAGAATAAAATAACAAAATAAAAGAAACATCTTTAAACACGCCAATATATCAAGAAAAATATTCACAGTCCTAAGAAATGTAAAGTGTAAAGGGTTGGTGTTGGTGCTGTAGGATTACGGTCAATTATCTGCACATGGAATCTAAGCTGATGGATGGGGTGCACTCCGTGGGGGGGTCTTTCTAAGGGATCCTAACCCTTATTTACTCTTACGTTTCGGAGGAAAGCACGGAAAACTCTGAACAGTTAGGTCGGCGGACGCGAACTGGTTTTGAACCAGGCACCTTCCAAAGTGTAAAGGGAAATGTTATTCTTTTACAAATTCTGACGATTTTTCACATTTGCACGGTCCCCTTGAAAGTCGTTAAGCAGAGAGTCAACTATATACATAATTATACATATACCAAGAATATTTACACCAATACTTATTGAATTCTTGTGGACTAAACATAGTTTCTCTATTTACAAAAATGACAGAGCTTTTATTTTTAAACAGAAGGAGGGGCAAATTTTATTGACTCGCTATTGCCACAGTGGCTGGAGCACAGTTCCCAGTATTATTTGTACAGTGGAACCTGTCTAATGGGACTAACCTTGTGGAAGAACAAAACTGGTCACCTTAGAAAGGTGGTAAAGTGTGATGGTTGTAAAGCGAAATTGCATTAAAGTTGTCACTGTAGACGGACGATCTCTTTACCAAGGTGGTCACTTTAGAAAATTTCACCGTATTTGAATGAACGACGGCACACTGATACGGGGGGCGGGAAATCTTCCGTTGCTCTCTCCATTTTATAGGGGGCGGAGTTTGCGGTTTAGTGCAGAAATCTTTTATCGGTAAACCCAGAATTGCTATTAAAAAGTCGTAAAATTCGCGACGAGAATGCCCTCTTACCCACTGCAGTCACGTTAGACGCAGCGGTAATCAGCATCGCCCTTAAGTGATGCTGAAGCATAGACGAACCATCCAACCCTCCGCAATTTGTACAGCTTTCATTCTTTTAACTGCTCTCATAAGGTCATAAGTTGTCCACACTACCCAGACATATGGGTACAAATCCTCATTATAAAAGTAAAACATATTCTAAGATATCAGACAAAGCGAGTACCTGGCAATGTATAGCTGGTCTGGTTTTAAAAAAGACAGCTCAAATTGTAAATAGCAGGTAATAGTGATAATAGTTGTAAACAGAAATTGAGGTTGGTTTACTACTTTCAACACAGAAAACGATGGGAATTACTTAATCTGGAAAACTTAACGCCATCCTAAAATGCGAAAATGTATGCTGTGAACACTGTATATTGCACGGTGGCTGTGAAATGGGTTCAATAATGCATTTAGCAATTATACTCTGTACACACTAAAATGTTGATGGGTAGTACCGAGAACAACAAATGAATAAAGGTCGTTGCTGATTAACCCCGTCTTGTCGTCACTACAGGGGTTAAGGCGACATTTTTCTGGCGAAATTTACGACTTTTAATGACCAGTCGGGATCTACCAACCAAAGATTAATGTGTTAAACTGAAAACCCTGTCCCCCCACACAATGGAGAGAGCAACGGAACATTTTTTTCCCCGTATCAGTCCCGTCGTCCATTGAAACGCATAAAACACGTGGCTTATGAGCATCGGCCTTAACTTGATCGGTATAGGGCGCACGATAACTCTGCCCCCCTTCCGAGATTTCTTTCGACGGTTTTTGCAGCAGACAACATAAATATTTAGTTGTGATATACCATGTGTAATTATACATTGGGAGAAAGGTTTTAGGAAATCAATGTATCATCCTAATGAAAAACGGAGCCCCCCCCAGATGGTTTCTCTGGATCCGCCCCTGTGTGAGATACGCTCGTATACCCAACATCATGCAGAAACCTGACAAAACTTATTCAGGGATGGTCAAATTGTCATTTTCGTTAAAAAATAAATAAATAAAAACGGATTTTGAAAAAAATTCAAATTTGAACTTTGGACATCAAGATTTTTGGCTTTGTACTTACTGTATTGGTTCTCATATGCGCTCTGAATCCAAGTGTTGCACTAGCGTAGTCGTCTTAAAATACAACTAACTACAATGAATAAAATTTCTGAAAATGGCTTTGGGTGGACGGAGGGGGGGGGGGAATAAAACATCCACACACACTGCAAATGGTTTGTATTTAGTACTTTGTGAGACGATGTATAATCAGTGATAATAAATAATATTTATACAATTAGGAAAAAGAAAAAGAAACACACACACATACACACACACAAGTGCATAGATAAAATTAGAAAAATGTTATGATATTCATATTAGTAATTATTTGTTTTATTATCTTAATTATAAGTGCTCTTTTTTTTTCATTTTTAGCGGAATCGACAACAGTTTTTTTTAACTAGTCTAATTTGTTTTTTCCTTTACTTCATCGGACACAGACTAATATGTTGATAGAAAAAAAAAAAAAAAAACAGGAAATAAAGGTGCAATTTAATGTAGAAGAAAGAAAACAGAATATAATACGAGTTTATTTTTAATCAGTTCAATTCTGTAACAATAAGCAACATCCCCAAACATTCTGCTCGTTATGAAGCCGGGAAACGTTTGCACTTGAACAAAAGAAAGTAACTGTCACCTGTTCTTAATTAAGTAACAGTGAAATAATAATAATAAAAATAACAGCAATACCGGAAAGTGAAGAACATGTCACGTTCGAAGCGAAATGGGAAATACTGCCCAATTATTTTTACTTTTCAAAGTAGCGAAAACAAAACAAAACAAACAAAAAAACCAGTTTGTTGGGGGACGCTGCTGGTAGTCGGGACCTAACGTCCTAAAAACAGAACGCAGAATATGGATCACCTATATTAAGCAGATGGCAATGGCCGACCAGAAGCAGACGATAGTTTCATCCCGAAAGGAACAGACGCATCTTCGGAACTCGAGCGGGAAGTTTGGGATTTATAATTGAGCGGCAACGTTCTTTTTCATTTGGTGTCCGAGCATCTCGTGTAAGTTTTTTTCCCTACCTATATATTTAACACCCTGTTTACTTTTGGAATTTTTCTTATGTTTTTATTTTTTGTAATTGAATTATAGCAAATTTCATTAATTTTGCAGTGAAAAAAATATATATTTAAAAAATAAATTAAATTAAAAATTAAATAAATAAAATTATCAAACCCAAAATAAAATTTATGCTTGGTATTAATTAAATAAAGTTTGGTATTTATAAGTAAATAAATTTCGCTTTTAAACGATAGTTAAATATTGGGTTGGCAACAAAGTAATTGCGTTTTTCCATGTCAATATTTCGCCTGGCCAAAACTACTGAAGTTAATTATGCGAAATTTGGCACGTACATGAGTTCTTCAACATAGGTGCTAGATCAGAGAGCATTTTCCAAAATTCGTAATCTTAGGGGGGGTAAGTGGCCAAAAAGTTCCTTTCACATATCCCGCGTGATCTCAAATAAAAATAGAGGTATCCGTGAAATTCTTTCTGTAAAATACAGCAGTCACGTATACCTAAAAATTAATTTCAGGACATTTTTAATATTGTCCTCTAAGGAGGATAGAAGCGAAAAAAGGGGGAGGGTGGCCATCTTTTATGGACAAAAAAAAAAAAAAAAAAATACTGCCAGTGAAATTCTTACTTTAAAATGTAACAAATATGAGTCGTATGTTCAGGCACAGCTTACCTGTAATTAAAAACTTGTTGAAAACTTATTTGCTTGAATTTTATACAAGAAAACGCAATTACTTTGTTGCCAACCCAATAATTACATTTCGTTTAGAATTTTTAAAAACTACATTTAAGTAATTAAATCTCGTTTTAAATGTTTTTAAAACATTTCCAAGCAAAGTTAAAAAGCATGTGATGTTTTGGTCAGTCTGCCCAGAGGTCTTTTTTTTTTATTTGCCCGTATGCGCCTTCATAATTTATACTAACGCTTCCAAAAAATTTTATAAAATGTTTATGATTTGAGTTTTTCTGTGTATCTGCTTTCAATATGAATAGATTGGCAAAGAGATTTATATATTTTTGTGTTATGTACAACCAGTGGTTAGGAAAGGGCTATGCTCAACCTCAACGAAAAGGTGAAAAAAAGTCGCGAAATTGGTGGTGTGGGACAGCTTTCTCTTTTGGAAACTTTTACTTTAAGGGGACCAATCAAAAGCCCTTCCTAGAAATATCCAAAACGCCTACCCAGTCAACGCCAACGTCCCAAACAGCAACGTACGCATACTTCCTTCAAGAGAGCGGGGTTATAGACATTATGTTAAAATACATACTCTTTGTGTTAAAAAAAAATGAAAAATATATTGACTTTATGTTGAAAAAATTCAACAAGGGTGGGGTGGGGGGTCCGCTTGCGTACACCACTGGTCCCAAAGTGCTCGATATGAATGAAAGCAATACTTTTCTTTTGAGAACCAGCGGCGTATAAGGGTTGCCCAAATGAAAGTGACACTGCTTTAATAACTCCGCCATTTGAAGAGAACGATGACTGCTCATTCCCCTATAGAAGGCGCAGAGAGCTTGGAGTGCATGCGATATCGTCAGCTCCCGACAAATGCCTGTGTGATAGCGTGGGAGCACATTCAAAGGCATCGTTCGCATCATGGATGCTTCCGAACAGTAACAACGAGCTGTCGTGCAATTTTTAACAGCGGAAAATGTGGAATCTATCGTCGAATGCAAAATATTTATGGCATGGAGTGTATGTCCCACAGATCGGTATTCCAATAGTGTAGGGATTTTTGTAGTGGAAGAAGCAGTACTGACGACTGGTCACGACTCGGTCAAGCAAATGTAGTACTTTTGCTTGACCGAGGAAGCAGTTGCAACTGTAGACCGTCTCGTGAGAATGAATCGGCGAATGAGCACTCACGAAATAGCGGAGGAAATGTCTGTGAGCAAAAGAAATGTGCACACAATAGTGCATGAAAGGTTGCCCCTTTCCCCGGAGCTTCTCCACCCAGGTGTCCATCATCTCCTTGACCGCTGGAACACTTCTTTCAACCTACAAGGTGACTTTGTCTAGCCTATCTGTGTTACGCCTGTAATATTTCTTTATTTTGTATACTGATTTATATCAATACCATTAAACCATTTCCCAAACTGCCTGTAGCGCCACTTTCATTTGGGTGACCCTTACATTGCTGTTCTTTCTCTCCGTGTATCAAAAGCAGCTTGGCTAGTACTTCCTAAATCGCTCCAAGCAAGCATTTAAGTAAGCTCGAAATAGAAAGCAAACCGCAAAAGAAAATCCTTAAGCTGTTTCAAAGAAAGAAAGAGAATTCCATTCGTCCAAAGGTCAAGAACTTTAAAAAAAAAAAAAAAGTGCAAGGTTTAACTCATTTCCATTTCGACGTTTGTGAAGCTGACTACGGTTTATTGACCTGTATCTTTTTTTTTTTTTTTCTCCTAGTACAAAATAATCTGCCCACATTCTATGTGTATATGTATATATATGACTATTTGGAGTATTATAACGCATGTACTCTAGAGCTAGTATTTTAGTTGAAAATTGAATTTCGAGACGGGCATGCAGATGTTTAAGGAAATGGAGAAGAGATAAATTCTAAGTGCCATCTGTCAGTATGTCAGTATGTTACTATGTCTTATCACTGGTCACGCAAAAAAGGCACACAGAATAACATAAAACTAGCTTTTTTTTTTAAAAAAACAACTAGGGCCCAAGGCCCCTAGACTCGCTACGCTCGCTTTTCGTATGAGGCATTCGGCCCCTAATAAGGCTTATTCGTAAGGCATAATTTCAACAAACAAAACCCAGTGGTTGGATCAGATTGAATGTTACCGAGCTACACATTGCTTGGTTATTGCATGTTGCTTGGAACAAAAACATTTAAACTTCGCACTATTTTTAATTATGTGAAACCCATGGAACACCTTGCGTATTAGCCAATTAATGGCGAATTTTCATAATTTGGCGACTTGCGTATATGCATAGTTAATATTTAACTGTAAGAAAACAATACTTCGTATGTTTTCTTTGATAAAAACTACGGAACAGCTAGGATAGCTTGCCACTAATGGCGACGTTTCATTATTTGGCGATTTACACATGCTCACAACCTATAATTACTGCTCATTTAAGGTTCCCGGAAAACCGTTATCCATATATTACATAATCCTTTGCAGATTGGCGTATTTATACCCACGAATTATATCATCTCGCCGCACTGGCAAATATCCAAGTGTGCTATAATGGCACAGTTAACGCCACCAAATATTTCTACTGGTAGCCAATACTCCAGCTGGACCGAACCGGCTTTAAAAGAATCTGCATTTTAATTATTTTTCATTTTCAAGATATTGGGTTCTAACATTTTTGAATTCGCGGTTTAGATTCATCCTGCTTGGAAAGATGCCATTTTGTCAGATCGTACCTAATGCCAAGATGGCGCTTTTAAAAGCAGTTACAATTAGTTATTCTGTTTTGGAAAAACGAATAATCGCTAATTATAAACTCCTGTTGTCTAAACGAACTTACTATTTGAAAATTGTCAACTTTGTGAAACACACTTTGAGTTATTTATTTCATATACTTTTAAATTT
Organism: Cheiracanthium punctorium; assembly: GCA_038373885.1. Lineage (NCBI taxonomy): Eukaryota > Metazoa > Arthropoda > Arachnida > Araneae > Cheiracanthiidae > Cheiracanthium > Cheiracanthium punctorium. The sequence continues at coordinate 52,977 of JAWZYV010011756.1, forward strand.
GGCGTAAAAAGGGTGTCATTCTATTTCATATTTGTCAATTTCATACGATTCTACATACTTGGAATTGCTTTGTTGCAAAGGAATGAATATTTTTATGCCAAATCTGGCAACCATTATGTTTTATTTTTTCAGTTTTTTATTAATATCTTCTAAAATAGTTCAATTTTCGAAATTTAAGTCAGCTTATCAGGTTCCTCGGAATTTTTCAAATTTGTGGACATGGTTCTCGAAATTCAAATCTCCACGGTTTAGGAGAAGATAGCCAAACAAGCTATTGACAGCGCCAGCAGCAGCGACAGCGGCCTTTACTTTTTTTTTTAGAATAGAGAGATATCTAACGTATGAGAATTCTATCCTCCGTACCCCCCCCCCCCCCCACACCACCACCACCACCCACGAAAAAAAAAAAAAAAGAGAGAGATGTATGATTAACATAAATGAAAAAAATTATATATATTAAAAATCAACAATATAGAAAATAATAGGATGTAGAAAAACTGTAATGTTATTTTACTAAATTTAATAATTATTGAGGTATGGCAAATTTTCTGATTGGAAACTTTTTCGGGATACTTAACTACACAGACGTCAAAAGTGCTGAAAGAAAAACTTTTTATTTAACAATGAGCTACAGAAATGACATTAATAACATTTGTAAACATGGTTACCTGTTCAAGGTTAACTGCTTTTTACCGACTTAAAAAAAAAAAAAGACCGATGTGAATGATTCTTGGGGATAGTTTAGGGGTGATACCATATTAATTTGGTCACGTTGTGGTGATATTATCGTTCTAAAAGTTCGAAAAAACAGTTTTTAAACCATTTCGAAAAGGGTTGCCAGTAGCGGCAGTATGTCAAAAGTCGCCAAGGTTATCCACTTGTGGTGGTTTATCGTTAAGTTTGGCGCCCCCCAAAAAAAGTTTCCAAAACTGAACACGCTTAACGATTCATTCTATATTCGTCCAGAAATTGTCATACCCTACTGTTTTACAATGGAAATAATTTTTTGTTATGGTGAAATATTTGGTCACGGCCTGGATATTTGCCGCCACAGCGATTTCAAATATTTCGTGGTGCTAAGTATGTCAATCTGTCACAGAAATATGTATAAGAATATATGGAAAACTGTTTTAATGGCAACAATACTTGGAAATGATAATCAATTATGCGTAAATCGGTAAAGAATCACCACTGAATGAAAGGTCGCTATTCGTGATAAATATCCAAACTTTTCTATAGTTTGAAGTCGGTGCCCCCCCTTCAAAATAAATAAATGAATAAATAAAATATAAAATAAAAAGAATATCACACTTCTATACAGTGAAATCCCTCTATAAGGATATTTTGGGGGTCAAAATAATATATCGTTGTAAAGAGAATTATCGTTATAGAGAGAATCGATATTGGAACGAAAAGATTTTTGATTTTTGTTCTTCATATATCCCACACCCTGCGGTATCACCAGAAAGTGTTCTGTTTTCATTCGGCACACCCTCGCAAGTAATATATAATAAATAAAAGGAGAAAAACATGTTTATAGTTTTCAGTAATTTTCACAACACTCACAAATTTTAGTTAAATACCCTTGCCGCCTCGGCAGGGATTCTAACGGAGATATAGCTTATAAATATTTATAGCATATTTGAATAACAAATATATAATGTCTAAATAAATAATACTTGAATGCCGCAAAAGCGTTTTCTAAAATGTATTAGATATTAATTGAAAATACATACCCATTAATTTATCCTTATTTATTTTGCTTCATGCCTTTATCAAAATCTTTTATGATGTTGAATTTCACTTCGATAGATATTTGTTTTCTTTTAGCCATTTGCTTTCGATTTTCACTAAACAAACTTCAAAGTAAACAAAACTCATAAATGATTTAAAATATCCTCGTGTAATAATCGACCTCGATAGGATTTATCGGAGGTTAAAATTCTTACTCAAGTTCAGACAAAAGAACGTATCGTTTTCTATATCATTCCGGTGAAAGGAATCCTTGACCATTTTTTAAAGAGGGGGATAGGAATCAAAGATGTGTCATACAACTGCCCGTCCACCTTACGAGAAATGCACTTTCTCATTACCATAGTGTTACATCAGCAAAACGAAACTTAGAAGACGTTCTTTGGCAGAGGTGTGGTCCAACCTGTTCCAACCACATTTTACCTCGACTTTCTTTGTGTAGCTTTCAATGTCTGTGCATGAGTTGGGCTTCTGATGCATCGTAGAAAAAAAAAATATATCGTAGTAGAGAGAATTATTGTGATGTAAGGGATAATTATTACCATCGTTGTAGAGTGAATTATCATTTTAAAGGGTATCGTAATACAGAGAACTGTTTTACATTAACCTAAAGGGAATTCAGCAGGACTATGAAAAAATATCGTAATAGAGAGAATTATCGTTATAGAGGATATCGCTGTAGCGAGATTCTACTGTATAATATTCAGTAGTCTAACTAGGTAATTTCACTTGGATACCTTCATACTTGTAATACCTAGCTGTTATTCCATGCCATGGTGTGCAAACGGCCTTTCCAGCATACATGTACTGCTGATTAGTACAGTACCGAAAGTTTAACGTAAATTTTAAAGCAATAAGCAAATTAGATCATGTGAATAAATTAGTGATTTTAACCGTCCGCCATCCATTGATAAAGCAGGACTGATTTTGAGAAATCTAGAAGAGTTATGTATATTTTTGATTTTGAGTTAAGGCAAGCTTACACCAGACAGCACAGCAAATTTGCATCAAACTTGCAGTAAGCTTGATTTATCAAGTCAATAAACTTGAATTAAGCTTGAAAATTTCAAGCGTGTGGAAGCAAGCAAGCTTAATGCAAGCTTGGATCAAGTGTTCAAGTTTACACTTGCCCAACTTGCAGCAAGCTTAATTCAAACTTACTACACTCTAAAAAATTTTCCTTAAAAAAAAAAAAAAATCCTAAATACATGGGGCGCCAGTCGGCGAACTCACCCCATATTTTTTATTTTTCCACGTTCTTTCCACCTCTACGCTGAAACCTCAGGTCATTTTAATCTGTTTCCGTCTAGCGTCCGCTGTCGATCTCGGGACCTAAGGTGTGGGAAGCCAGCGTCCTAACCACCATGCCAATCTGTCTCGAGGTGACCTGACTAAAGTTTGAAGTGTCTGTTATGGTTGTCACGCCGTTTTCTAGCGAGATCTTTTATTTTTTCATGGGATGAATCAAAATTAAAATAATGTTATGTGTGATTTATAGACTCTACTAATAGGGAAATAAGCATAATGTAAAGTTAAAAGCAGCACACGTTTTAAAACTTTCAGTATCGCAACACTCATGTTGGACAATATTAGCCTAAATCGAGACAAACGACTGATTTTGAAATTCATTTTGTAGTATTTGTATTTTATTTTGAAGAATTTCAATATTTGGAAATATAGAATCTTTCTTTTTTTTATTCTATGGTAAAGTACATTTATGACTGATGATAAATTATTTGTTTTGTGGATGTGGCTTTCCAAATCAAGCAGTAATCAAGTTGTATTCAAGCTTGACAGTTCAAATGACTTAAATTTGGCGGGAAAATATTTGCTGACTCATTTTTTTTTTGTAATCTACAAGCTTGCTGCAAGCTTAAAATGAATGGAACTGCCAAGCTTATATTAATACGTCAAATTCAAAGAAATTCCAAGCTTAATTTGAACTTATGGGCTGTCTGGGCACGAGGGTCATCTCCAAGGGGGAGTGCGGAGGACTTCTAGAAGCGTTATAATTAATACAATGGAATTTTGAAGTTTTTGAAATTGCTGATAGAATCAGCGTACTTTAAATTCACTGGAAAATAACTTTTGGTTCTATTCGGACGAGTAGCTTTGGATCATTAAGGAAATCAAAATGGAAACTTAAGAGACCAAACGTCTAATCCTACCATGCTCTGCAATGCAGCTTTTAAATTCCTAACACTGTAGCTGAATATTGACACGAGTGGCGCATACATTGGAGGGGGTCCAGGGGATCTGGACTCCCCCCCACCCCCCAAAAAAAGAAAGAGATATCAACTTTGCATCGTAAAATCATCTTGTAGTTCTTGACATTTTAATATACTAAAAGATTTTATCGAATTCTTAGTTTTAGCCGTTAAGTAAAGTAAATGCAAACATAATTGAGAAAATTACTGAAGTATAAAATATTGAATCTTTATAAAAAGTGGTCATGGTCACGCAGGTGGGAATAAAAACCGCATTTTTTCAGGTGGTTGGTTGGTGTCACAACTTTGTGCGCTGGAGCGCCCCCCCCTCCAAGAGAGAATCCTGTGTACTCCACTGATTGATACCATCCCCAATTGCTTCGTCGAACATTTAATATATCTGAGATAAACGAGATTTATAAATATAGAATAAACAAATAAAAATAATGTTTTTAAAAAAACTTAATTAACAGAAAAATAAATATATAAATGACTCCTTCAAAAACCGAAGCTTTACTTAGGCAAATATGAAACGAACAACCATAAAAATAGTAAGAACACCGAACAAAAAAACTAATATTAAAATGTAAAATTAATTAAAAGATTTATAAATGACACTCATGAAAATATGCTTAGGGAAAAAAACGGATCGTTTAGGATAGTATGAAAGCCCTTCCTTCTTCACTTGTTAAAAACGAAGTTTTCGCGTACTTTTTTGCAACCGAATAAGAGTGGGACATTTGTACCTTCCGAAACGATTCCCTTGATAAGCAGTTAATAGTCCCTACGCCGTGTTCTTGATTTCTCATCAAGAAATGGATAAATAAAATATACTTCCACAACTCGTTAGGTTGCTAATCTCCGAATTTTTATTAGAACATGAGACGATATTTTTTGAATTAACAACACACTCCCCGTTGAATGTTGAATTATACAACACAGATACAGATTTCAACGTCAGCCAGCTACAATGCGGCCAACTCAGATGAAATTTTCTAACAAATTAAATTTTTTCGAATACTAGCGAGTCTCTTACATCTTCTACGTGAGAGATCTCTCTCTTCCCGTTTATTCCAGAACAGGTTCTTCCCACAGCTTGCTCATTTATTAAAATATCAAGGCTCATTTGTACACTACCGTTCGTAGTGCGTTCATAAATTTACAAAATCTTTACTTAAGTTTCTTTTAATGCGTGCTATTTTACATAGTTAATTTAATAAAAATATACGTGTAAATAGATCCTGTTTGCCACAATTAAAACTCAAAATAACGCTTGTAGATTTTTATTTATTTATTTATTTATTGGAGGGGGCAGGGTGCGACACAGTGGTGGATTAATTCAAGTTTGTCGGGGGGGGGGAGTGCGGTTAGTTTGTCGGTGGGGGCGGTTTCTTAGAATATTGACATATATACATCCATTTTATGGAAGAAAAATAGGATCTTTTACATTAATTTCTTTTTCTCGGGGGGGGGGCGGTCGCCCCCTCCGCCCCCCTTTAATCCGCCCTTGGTGCAACACTTATTGACCCACAAAGGACCGCATACATTTTCCGTTCTTCAAAGTAGTTGATTTTGATCTTTAAGACACACTAATGAATAAATAAGTCAATAAAAGTGCTTTCAAAAATATTATGATTATTTAAATAATACACATAAAATACTTATTAGCTGTATTTTTTTTTACCTTGATCTACTTAATGATACTTTCTTGTTCCATAAAAAAAAACATCAATGAAAATTTTATTTTACACTCTAAACATATTTTTAGATTTATATTTTCAGAGAATAGTATTCTGCTATTCTCAAAGTCACAATGTTTGCTAAAGTTGTAAATAGTTAATGTTTGTTTAGAAACACAACGAGCATTTATATATGCTAATGACGCAAAAATATAGATAATATTAAATCAAAAGACAATTTGACATTCCTTAGAACACAAAATCGTGCTTAAAACAAATGTCAATATACAAATAATTTTAAAACTGAATTTTTAACTTTTTAACTTTTATTTTAATTTACATTGAGAAAACGCAACATTAATCTAAAATGGGTTAAAATTTGCTTTCTTAAACCCGCTATTCATGTAATCCAAAGTTTATCAAACTGAATTAGGCATACATCGAGCTTTCGGCATAATTGCAAGCCTAAGTAATTCCTATTGGGAGCATGTAAAGCAGGAATTTTCCTACCGATTTAATTCTCTATTTTCGGAGCTATTTAATAATGCCATTACAAAGAGGTAGGCCATCGGCTTGCGCAGAAAAGAAATAGAAAAACAAAAAGTAATTGTACTGAAAAACATCTTGTGATCAGATTACAAGAAAGTAAAACATGCTTCTAATGGGGATGTCATCGAAAAGCGAACATGGCGGTAAAATTAAGCGATGTATTTTTATTACTGGAACGTTTTTTCTATTACAGTGTTCTTTTAATTTATTACTTTATGGCAGGGGATAGGCTTTATTTATCTTCGGTAGTAACGATCAGGTGTGTAAATATAGATTATTATTATTATTTTTTTAATCTCTCTCTGGAATTCAAAGAAATGTCTGAGTCTGCTGCATCCCGTAATCCGTAAATTATCTATTTTTGTTTTCAGATTTGTGAAAAGTGCGTAATGAATTGAGCATCATTCGAACTACTGTACTACTCGTAATATACAGGGTGTCCCAAAAAGAATGTATCCGGCTTTAATTCTTTTTTTTTTTTTATTAGAGATAAGAGTAAATTGAAAAAAAAATGTTCAAAATAGTGTTGGAAATAAAACTCCACCAAGAAAAAATCCTCCCGTTCATTATAAAAAGTTACACTTTTACACTTTATAAATTTGTGTACAATCCCCTTAGGAAAAAAAATCCTAATTAGTAAAATGTGCATACATACTAATGAGGAGATGTAGGAGTTCGGGAATTATTTATAAAATTGTCTGAGGTATGAAAATAAATATATACTGACTTAAATCACTTTTAAATGACTCTTAAAAGAAAAAAAAAAACAGAAAGAAGAGAACATCGGATGATCGCATTTCAGGAGTGGTGCAGAAATTACGAAATAAAACATTTTTTTTCCCCCTCGACCAATAAACGTTTACATTCAAATTCATGCATAGCCCTCGATCCTCTTTGTTTAAAGACATCTGAGATGTAAGACATTTAATGATAAAAGGTTGAAATTTTGTGCATCACATTTTTAATGTATGGGGCAAATTTTACTCATTGGGATTTTTTTTTTTTAACGGGAGTTCGTATAAAAATTTAAAACGTATAATCATTTTGAAAATGAACAAGAGGAATTTTTTCTTAACGGAGTTTTATTTCTGATCTTAATTTGAATTTTTTTTTCAATTTACATTTCTCACTTATCTCTAACAATTAAAGAGTAACAGATAAGAATCTCTAACAGGACGCCCATTACCACCTTTTTGGGTCAGCCTGATGTACATAGAGTAGAATAAGGTAATTATGACCAGCGGAATTAAAAAAAAAAAAAAAAAAAATCTATAAATTATAATTGTCCGCCAAAATCTTAAGAATAGAGCTTATAATGTATTTTTCATTATAGGTTTATTTCACCCTTAATTTCAAGTATTTTTAAGGCAGAAACAATCGTTAAATTATCAGCACATCAAAATATTCAATAAGCAAATTTGACGGTTCTGTGTTCAAAGTTATTTGGCACAAAGGAAAAATTTTTGTGGCAGGCTGATTCACATTAAAAATCTTTTTTTGTAATGAATTTAATAGCTTCCGACATTTTTTTACATTTTATAACACAATTAAGTATTTTTAAATTCATGGTAATAATTGCCCCTAATTTGTAAGAAGTGGGTTAATTATGACCATGCTTCTAAAGGAAAAAGAAAGAGTTTTTCTAAAAAAGAAATACACATGCTTGTCTTATATCATTTAAAAAATATTAGGGCAATTTTAATAAACTTTATTTATTTGTTGCATTTAATTTTGCGAAAGATAAGGATGGAGATTTTGCTATTAGTTATTTTATAAATTTCAAATGCTTAGAACTTACTGTTATTACCCGTGAACAGAGCCGAAATGCATTTCAAGACATTCAAATAAAAGTATACGAGTTAAAACTTTATAAAAAATAAATTAAACATATAAATACAAAAAAATTGATTTACACCATGAAACAAATAGTTATTTTCTTATAATCAAATGAAAGAAGAGTTTCACATTACGTCACAACCCGTGCCTGTAGAACCGCCGTCATATGAAAATCTAATTTCTATTGGTTTAGTCGTATTCTTGGTGATCATATATCCTGCAGTCACGTGATTTAAACTGCTCTATTATAAAACTTGTGTCACTGAGGGGGAAAAAAAGAAATGCCCTGACAGGCGACATCGTAAGAGCAGTTTCTATCTTTAAACTGTCTAAACATCTATTTTGACATGATTTTTGTTTCTTTATTCTGATTTTATTTTGTTCTTAAAAGGTTAACATTATTCAATACAACATATTTCAATTTTTTTAAAGCATTTCTTACAATTCAATATTTTTTCTTACAAAAAGAGTGACTCAACATACCTTGGTAGCAAGAAGCCATCTTGATTTAATAAACAGAAATTATAATCTTACTAACAGGGTACGAAAAAATCCGGTCGCACTGAAAAATAAGCCTTGGCGACTGACTTTTCTTTTTTTGATTAATATAATTTAATATATATGAGGCTCCTAAAAATTTTTGGACTAACAAAACAAACAGTCCAATCGCTCCAACGAAAGTTGGATAAGTATCAAGAATAATCAAGTGGTCATGGTTCTCACCTACGATTGTCATTGTTACTCCCCATTATTTTTTAACTACGCGATTTTGTTGGGGGTAATTATGACCACTCCTTAAATTTTAAGAAAATGGCGGAACAAAACTTACTAGGCGTTCATAAAAGATCAAAGTTTTCCTCTAATTAATGAAAACAATATTCTACTTAATGTCAAACTGATTAAAAATGTCAAAAATATACAAGGTTGAAATTTTCAAAGCGTGATCACAACTAACCCACCTACCAGACCCTATATCTTATATTGCTGAATTGAACATGGTTTTGTTGACGGTATTTCGACCGAATATTTCTGTTGGCTCAACAAAATATTTTGTAAGTCCAAATATTTTTGGGGTAATTCAAGAGATATTTAATGATAGAACTTTTGAAAAGTATTAGTAGATACATTTTTATGTCATGTTGCATTAATCTAAAATGTATGGTTAAAAAAAAAAAGAAAAGAAAAGATACGTTTTGCAGGAAAACTAATGGAAAAGAGGGTTGGTAGTTACGGGGTTTGATAACTGACTACAAATTAAGAAAATAATGGGGAAATAGGGCATTGCCGCATTTTAGTTCGTGCAGCCTGTGGGCGAAATTAAAATCCAATACACACAGCATGCTCCTTGTACTTTTATTTTACAAGATTTCCATGCTCCATGAATATTAGTGCTTTGTCAGTTAAAAAAAAATGTAGTCTAGAAAAAAAAAATTGACTTAGTTATAGTAGAACTGCCACAGCTAGGAAAATTCGCTTAAAACTCAATTAGGTTTGCGCCAGAGGTTCCCAAACTGTGTGCCGCGGCACCCTGGCGTGCCCCGAGCTTACGCCAGGCGTGCCGTGGAGGTAATCAAGAAAAGTCATTTGGTGGAGTATAATCAAAAAGTTTTCTCTGAACCGGTATCCCACAAAAAAGTTAGTTACAAGCCGATGACCAGTGGGGGAAAACAAAAATATATCAGTCGAGTTGGAGAGAGTTCAGTGTCCAGTCAGTCAAGTTGGAGAGAGTCAGTGTCCAGTCAGCTTTTATATGAGCACCCTGAGGTGGGTGGGGAGGGGGAATTCTATATCGCTTTTCCAAGAGAATACCTTCTTGGTAGTTAGCCCCCAAAAGAAATAATGAAAAACGCATCCAAGCTGTTTCATTCTAAACTTCATATTCATACTGCTGTAAAGGTAACCTGCCGCGAAAGTTTTTAGCCTGAGAAGGGTGCAGCGAAATGTTTTAATCTTACAAGGGTGCCGCGGTGAAAAAAGTTTGGGAACCCCTGGGTTAACCCATTAACTACTTTTTTTTGTAAATTTTACCCGATAATATATATATATATATATATATATATATAAGGTTGTGCTACAGTATAATTATGGTCAAATTATGTTTGAATACAGTTATACTGTTACAGTAAAGGAAACTAAAATTGGAAAATTAGTTATATTTTCCCAATTAATTTTCCAAAATTCCACAATGCCCAAATGGGGATCGTGGCAGCTAATTGGTTTATCAAGCTTCAAAGTGAAAATCACGTTTTGTGCAAAATAATTTCGTGATTTTTATAATTCCAGTTATTTAGAATTGCCCTTTGAGATTATCAAGCTTAACATTAAGTATAGTAGTTAAGCATTTTTTACTAGACCAATAAACGTTAAATTAGTATTGCGTTGGCTTTTTACGAATTATCTACATAAGATGTAGATTGAAGATGAGGATATCACAGCTCGATTCATAAGTCACGTTTGTGAAAAAATGAGTATTTGTTTAAATCTAATTTAAGAGGGAAAGGGAAGTGCAATTCTGGTCTATTTGTATTTATGTTTCTGAAATTATAGCCATGGACATGGGACTCACCATCTAATTGTTATGTGTATTTACTTTTCTGAATTTGTTACAAAATAAATAATGACAACAAATATTAGTGTATCGCAAAACGTCTACGTGGCGAAAACTTTTTTATTGATTATTTATTGATTTTTATTTTTATCGACATTAGCCGACTGAAACAGCTGAATTTTAGTCGCATCACAACGTCACAACTGAAGTATTTTTCGTAATAAAGTTTACAATTTCATTTTTCAGGAAAACGCACTTACATATAATTATAAAGAATCTTTCTAGGCTGATAGACATCATAATAAGAAATAATTTCATAACTACAGTTTTCATGCATTCAATTAAACCAAAATAGTAATAATAATAATTGAATAAATAAGTCGCACATTTTTTTTCTTTTAGTTAAAACAAACTAATTATGGAGGTAAAATTTCTTACAAAGACTTTCTATGGGGGGAGGAGGTATTTTTAGTACTGACTTAGAGCTAAGTATGGTAAATATCCTTTTAATTTTACTAATAGTTATAAGTTTTTACACTGTAGTTCTTATTTCATTCCTTAAAAAAATAACTAAAATAGAAAAAGAAATGTACTATCTTACTTTTGATGTAGTTAAAAGAGGATGGAAAATGCGTTTTCTTCAAATAAAAATTCTTTTTTTAACTTAAAAAGAAGTAAATTACTAAGTATACACGCTCTTAGTCTTTTCTAAGAGGTTAATCTTTTAAGGAACACCTTTTCTATGTCTTACGTTACGTTGAACTAATAGCACATAAAAACTATATATTTTGGGACCGAATTTCTTAGTCTGCGAAGATATTTTTCGTGTATTAAAAGCAAAAGTCTTGAAAGATTTATGAATTTCGGTGTAGAATTTCGAAGTACCGGCTGTCCGAAATTAAACGACCCTATTTTAAAGTTGTCTACAGACGAAACTATTGTTGAGAAAGTTATGAAAGTTTGTGTAGGACATAATGAAGCTATGGGAATTTGTTTGATCGAATAAACAAAATTAGTTTAAATATTTGCCACCAGGGAGCGATTTCCAACGAATAATGGATCCCCGGTACCCAGACCTCAATCCATGTGAATTTTGGCTTTCGGGGGAGTTTGAAAGATTTGGCAAGTCGTGATAATTCAAGAATTTTGCATGATCTAAGGCTGTTCTTCGAAAAAAAAAAAGAACTCTGTTTTTAGTCTTGGTATACAAATTGAAATAAACTAATAGCACCATGGTCTCCAAAAAATTCCAGATGGTTCTTCATAAGCTGTTTTACACACTGCGATAAGCGAAAAAGCTGTAGCTTTTGTAAAATTTTCAGAAAAAATTCTTAAACATGGAGCTGAGCTGCAAGATTTTTCGAAGAGTGACACGCTTTGCGAAAATTTCCGATTTTTAAGAATTTTTTCTAAAAGTTTTGAAACTGATACAGATTGACCTGTCTTCGCAGTATGTAATACAGCTTGTAAAGAGACAGTTTCAAAATTTTGAAGTGCCTGGCATAATTAGTTTATTTGTAATTATGTACCAAAATCACATGATTTTTTCGAATAACACCGTTAAAGGCAGCATTTTAGAACTTGTTCGTAGCACTTCCCCCAGCACACTGCGGCCAGCTGTGAAACAGGCTCTTTTACGATTCCAGACGGTAGCTGATAATGATGGCCTTCATGTTCAACATGTTTTCTTGTAATAATATTTGTGAACTATCATAAATGTATGCTAAATGGGTAATTCAATAAAAAAGTCCCCGGTGGCGAACATTTGAACTAATATTTTTATGCACTCAAACAATTTCCCATATCTTCATTGTGTCCTACACAAAATTTCGCAACTTTCTCAACAATAGTTTCGTCTACAGACAACTTTAAAATAGGATCGTTTGATTTCGGATACCCTGTATATAAGGAAACTATTTAACTTAAACGTGGCCGTGGCAACCAGTAGAGATTCCAGGGAGCGCCTGCATTCATTATCTCTCTCTCACACTCAGGACCGTATTTCTAACTAGGGCGTATAGGCTGCAGCCTTGGGCGGTATTTTTTTTAATTGCAGGTGGAGCACGCAAATTCGGTCGATTAATAAAAAATTCGTAGGCATTAAAGCTTCGATTGGTATTTTTAGTATTATTACAAAAGAAAGCTACGTTTTTCAATAGAAGGGTACTTACTATGTTTAGTAAAAATACCAAGAAAATACACGAAAGCCTCGATTCCTAGAGGTTCCTTAGCACTTTAACACGCAGGGTTCCCGCTCTGGAACCACCAAACTCTGACGTTTTGACTGTTGCCAGTCACGAAGACTAGATTGGATTTCTATAAAAATAGTTGCGGGTGACATAGCTCCACGAGAATCTTTTACTTTTTAGCACGTCATTTCCCGTAAAAAAAACGGTCACGATTATTTTTTAACAGCACTGACATCTGCTGAAAAATAGAAGAATGCGAGAACAGCTGGATAGATGGCCCAATGCTGAAAAAAGGGCAGCCGTTGCCATCGCTCGACTTAACGACCAGCAAGATCGCGGACGATCGAAACGTTCATCGCGTGCCACAGATCTAGAGACCCTTTTTTGACGGCAGCTGGCTATGCCGCACAGCCAGCTGTCGTCAAAAAAGGGTCTCTAGATCTGTGGCACGTGATGAACGTTTCAATCGTCCGCCAGCCAGCTGCCGTCAAAAAAGGGTCTCTAGATCTGTGGCCCGCGATGAACGTTCCGATCGTCCGCCATCTTGCTGGTAGTTAAGTCGAGCGATGGCAACGGCTGCCCTTTTTTCAGCATTGGGAAAGGGTTGCGCCTCAAAGGGTTAATAATGGGACGATTTATTTTATATTTTAATTTATTTTTTAGAATGTAGAGATGACGTAGATTTCGTTTTTTTCTTCTACCTAGTCCAGCTTAAAAGTATTTACCACGCATTTATTTTATGGAAACTGATTACTTTCAGTGTGATAAGTTATCTTGCCGGGACGAATGACTATTGAGGCCGCACCCGGTAACATAACATGATCATAAATTAAATGCGTTCAAAAATATAACTCATAGGAGCATTAAAACCCTTCCCGAATATTGATAGTTCCCTCATTATGAATACAAAACAGTTGAAGTAAAATTAAAAAAAAAATTAAAATATATATCGTCCAAATACTTTTAAAAAGATCATGACAGGTACCAAAACCCCCTGCCCACTATGAGATATGTGGTGGCAATAGTCCTTTAAAATTAAACAAACAATAACAACAAAAAGCACTATTATTGATTCTAAAATTAACCTATATTAGCCTGAATTTTTCGTTAGAAAAAAAGTTTAAATCTAACTTTAAAACATGTTTTATGAGAATAATATCACATAACTTCAAGCAGTTTTGAGACACATTTATACATGTTTTATAAAGTACACAAGCTGTTGTTTAAATATAATGCCAAACATTAACATGAAGTTTATTTGATGTCAAAGAATAAGTATTATAATTATACTAAAGATGCTACATTAATGCTACTAGGTTAATAAGGGTTAAGATATTTTTCTGGGTTTTTAGAAAATTCACTGCCTCCCCTTCATATTTTTGTACTGTCGCCTGTGAAACACACCTCTATATGCTAAACTTAAAAGCTCCAGCTGGACTAAAAACGCCCCACCCCCTTCCAACACCAACACACACACACACACACACACACACACACAAAAAAAAAAAAAAAAAAAAAAAAACTGATGTCGAAGTTTGAGAAAGTCGGCACAGACCGAGAGAAACCAGTGAAACTCAATAAAAGTTTCAGAAAAAAAATAATAATAACAATTAATTGACTCAAAAATTGCAATCTCTTGCTGAGAACTAGAGTGTAATTTTCTGAAAATTCGAGCACTAATAAAATACTACCTTGTTTTGCGCGGTTGTAGTAGGTCAGTGGACCATAGCGTCCGAATGACGGGCTGCTTCATCCTCCACATTGTGATCGAATTTTGTTTTATATTATTTTGTTTTCTTGCCAAGACAATGACGGACGTGTCCGAAATACCAAATTGGACTCGGAGTGGACTTTCTTTTAACGATGTGTTACGTTTTTCGCTGTTCACTTTCTATTTTTAGACGGCTTGCGACAAGAGCGGCCAGCGAGCGAAAGCAGCGAAGCCGAAGTTCGAATTATGTTAGGTGGAGTTGAGATGTTTTTACGTGTAAAAGAGTTAATATTTTGTTTTATTTTTCAAGTAATGACGTGCTCGTTAAGTAGAGCCACTTAACATTGGATGTAGAATAAAATGAAACGGTTCGACAAACACTGTTGAACAAAATAATAGCTTTCTAGAATTTTAATAAAATGAAAGTTTTATTAAAATTCTACAAAAATAACAAATTATGAGTAACTAGCCGCCAAGACGGCCAACTTCGCTGCCTTTCTTTGTTTTAACCGACTTCTATTATATCTCCTTGGTTTTAAGAGTATTTGTCATTCAATTTATTTAGGTTAGGGTTGCTACACATTTTGGGCATCATCATAAAAGCCGATGATGAAACAGCAAATGCCTAAAATAGGCTATAGCCCAATGCATGGTGACATTTTTTAGATGGGCGATTCATGCGCCAAGTATTTTAAATTTTGTATTTTAAAGCTGTGAAAAAATGCGAAAGATCTTGCATTTTTGTGTATCCATTATTGTTATTTTGTAATCTAGCCACTGCATGACATAGGTGTGCTCCATTGGCCGTCATTGAACCGTTTGTTTGGATTTTTGTGCATGCCTTATTGCTATTGTACTAATGTTTACATCTATCTGTTGCCGTTCGCAGCGTGGAAATATCGGCGATTTTGGTACCGCATACGTTAGCGTATAAGTAGATACGGAACTTAAAACTCTATACATTTGTTTGATATTCGAAAATATTTTGTGTTTTGTACATGAAACAAAGGTGATTTAAATAAATGTGTTATTTTAAACCGAAAGAGGAAAAAAGACCGTTTCTATTTATATAGAGTAAATTTAAATCAGCAGAAATGTTTAGCATCAATTAATTTTAAATTGGAAGAAATATTCTGCTTTTTTGATATTTTCAGCAGCTTTTAATGCTGTATCATTCGTCGACATTAGTGAGTTATTAGTGCAGCCATAGTATTGGCAAAAATAGGGTACTTTTTTTTTTGTTTGGCATCAAAAAATACACGTACTCTTACAGGAGCGCTGAATGTTGTAACTTGGTATTCCTGAATATTGGTATACCTAGGCTAGAGCGGCTAGGGCACAAGCCGTGGGTAGCACTTGAAAAGGGGCGCATATTTTTAGTGTGAGACTGACGCAACGAAAGAAACAATTAACCTATAGCTCCCGTCGTTCCAAGGATGCGCGATGGCAGCGGTTCTCCCTTCTGTACCCATCGTTGCTTCCCGGCATGGGTCTTCGAATGTCCCTTCCCTAACCCAGCGTATACGCTCTAGGGTCCATAACAGCAGCATCCAGAGACCCTCTCCGGGAAGCAACGATGGGTACGGAAGGAAGAATGGATGCCGTCTCGTGTCTTTTGAACAGTAGGAGTAAACCCTAGTACCACAACTAGTTCAAAAAACTTTCAAATTACGTTGGAAATACGTTTTTCGACGTTAAAAAACGTGTTTTAAACGTATTTTGGACTAATTGTGCTACTAGGGAACAGGTTAAAGTCAATAAGACACTAGAATATTTCTTTTTTGGTTTGAATTCTTTAGGACCTAAGTTTATGGGAGTTTGCATAGTGCGAACCCTCACGCAGGGCCTGATTTTAGGCATGACATTTGGTGCAAGCGCCCGGGCCCCTAACAGAAAGGGGCCCCAAAATTATTATTTTAATTTTAAAACTTTGCAAGTTTTGATTTTAATTTAAAATAACAGACAGGGAAGCTAATTTATGAATAATAATGATAGTAATAATAAGTATTTGGCTACTATTTCATAGCGATAGCATAATATATACGCACCTTATTTTAGCTAAACGGTATAGTCTGGGACACAATTACTCAGTGCAAATTGCGCAAATTTACCATTTAGGCGTGCTCTATGCAGTGATGTATGCTGATCGCGCAAGGAAACCGTAGAACTGATTTCAATTGGAACAGATAAAAGGAAATAGCTTCCTAAGTAGAGCAAAGTGAAGATCTATCCCACTATAAATGGATGCTCTTATATAAACAATAGGACAATAAATAGAAAACTAATGTGGAACATGCTACTTGAAAAAATCGAAATGAAATGAACGACTGAAAATTAAATAATATCCTTGAAATATTATAATCCTACATAGTATTATTATTAGCAAACTATTGAATTTCACTTTGCAACTTGATTTAAAAAATCCTTTTTGTGCTGTTATATCTTTCTTTGTAGGGTGTGGTATGAAAGTTGCTTTGTAGGGTATAAAAAAAGTTTTCATAAGAGGGAGCCTGCAATGAAGCTTTTACCCTGCCCCCCCCATCTCTGTAAATCAGCCCCTGCTCTCACGACAGAAGCCAGTAAAAATTATCATTTGAAAGAAAATTTAACCCTTTGAGGCGCAACTCTTTCCCAATGCTGAAAAATGGGCAGCCGTTACCATCGCTCGACTTAACTACCAGCAAGATGGCGGACGATCGAAACGTTCATCGCGTGCCACAGAACGTTCATCACGCAGCTGGCTGTGGCGCGTGCAGCCAGCTGTCGTCAAAAAAAGGGTCTCTAGATCTGTGGCACGCGATGAACGTTTCGATCGTCCGCCATCTTGCTGGTAGTTAAGTCGAGCGATTGCAGCGGCTGCCCTTTTTTCAGCATTGGGCAATCTATCCAGCTGTTCTCACATTCTTCCATTTTTCAGCAGATGTCACTGCTGTTAAAAATAATCGCGACTAATTTTTTACGGGAAAGGACGTGCTAAAAAAGTAAAGGTTTCTCGTGGAGCTATATCACCCGCAACTATTTTCATAGAAATCAAATCTATTCTTCGTGACTGGCAACAGTCAAAACGACAGAGTTGGGTGTTCCCAGAGCGAGAACACTGCGCGTTAAAGGGTTAAGAATGACTCTACATAAGAAGTGATCGATATAGTTCTTACTAATAGAAGGATCTCGGTTTTGTGGTCTGCCACGGGTATCCATTCCCCTAGGCACGTCACCATTCCTAAATCTGTGGTCTCCCAACATCGCTACCAAAACTTCAACTTGAAAAACCTTCGATTTCAAATAAACCCACTCGTTGAATTGCACCCCTCCCCTCCCCTTCACTATTTCAAGATTTCCGTTCCTGTGGCGTCCGCAAAGTAAAACCACCGTGTTCCTTCTTTTCTGACCTATAACGGACAATAGGAAAACCCCTGCAGGACACTGCTTCACCCTCTTCAGGCCCAGGAAACAGTCTTCCTCATGCTGCTGTTTTTCTTCCACACTTTTCTACGACTTGCCTTGTTTTTCTATATTTGGGGTTATCGCGATCATTTGATGCGGATTTATCCTTCTTCCTCTTTCCTTCGGGTTCTTAAATTTCAAGAAAAGTCGGGGTCGGGATTTGTTACACCTTTGACCGAGACGTGTTTGTCCACTTTCCCCTTTTGTTCCAACTAGTCGTCCAGTTTCAGGAAATTGATCTGAATTATTAGATGATGAAGTGTTAATAGAAAGGCGATCACTGTGGAGAAAGCACTTTCTTAACCCTTTAACGCGCAGTGTTCCCGCTCTGGGAACACCAAACTCTGACGTTTTGACTGTTGCCAGTCACGAAGAATAGATTGGATTTCTATAAAAATAGTTGCGGGTGACATAGCTCCACGGGAATCCTTTACTTTTTTAGCACGTCCTTTACCGTAAAAAAAATGGTCACGATTATTTTTAACAGCACTGACATCTGCTGAAAAATGGAAAGATGCGAGAACAGCTGGATAGATGGCCCAATGCTGAAAAAAGGGCAGACGTTGCCATCGCTCGACTTAACTACCAGCAAGAGGGCGGACGATCGAAACGTTCATCGCGTGCCACAGATCTAGAGACCCTTTTTTGACGATAGCTGGCTGTGACGGCACAGCAAGCTGTCGTCAAAAAAGGGTCTCTAGATCTGTGGCACGCGATGAACGTTTCGATCGTCCGCCATCTTGCTGGGAGTTAAGTCGGGCGATGGCAACGGCTGCCCTTTTTTCAGCATTGGGAAAGGGTTGCGCCTCAAAGGGTTAATGTAATTTTACGAGACCCTGCTACCCTGCTGTTCGTAGTTAAAAACTCAGTGTGGATGGAAAGTTCTGGTAAACAGTCCAGTTGAAACAATGAAGAATACAACAAAGAGCCTTCAAAAATACACGCTTAAAAAAAGCTAACTATGTATTGAAATCTGGACAAACTTATCCCAATTTTAAATCCTTCGGAGTGAATTTCTTTCTTTTTTTTTTAAAGCTAGGCTTCTCAAAACAAAAGAAAAAGCGTCGCTGACAATACCGCAGTACAAAGAGAGAGACCACAAGCTCACAACTAATATATTCACTGCAAGTGTCGAAATTGAAATGGGACACGTGATCTGCCCTTCTTTCTATCTCAATAGCTTTTCCCCCAGCTTAATTTGGAGATGTATCGTCGTGAAACTTCGCAAGATTTCTGGAGATCACTTCAGAAAAACTGCACATCACTATTATTGTCATTTCAAGAGACCTTGTAAAACAAGTTTAAAATATTATTTCCATCCTTTTCAGGGGGCGGCATGGTTTAAACCAGTCGGTTTAACCCATGTTTTCTTAAAAAATGTTTTTTTTAAAAACTATACATACCATTTACATGTTTTTTTAAACCATGGGTTAACCCATGGTTTTTTTAAAAGAATAATTTAAAATTACGAAAACTACAAATAGAATAATTTATGATATATTTTTAATTTATTCTTATAAGTATCAACAATAAGTTTTTATATCAGTCTAATAGATACCTTAATGTTTTATCATTATTAAAAAATATGAATTAAATTATAGGCTGCATTTTTAATTTATTTCTAAATAGAGGTTTTGTGTTTTAACAACTTATTTTTAAAACTTATAAATATAATTTTAAACAACTTATCACCATTATTACTGTTGAATCTAATAGCAATATTCCATGTAAAATGTAGTAAACAATTAATATTGTATTATATTATATTTTAAGTTTAAAAAATTGTATCTCTAAATAAATATTAAAATGTAATGATTTCAATGTCCACATACGTATAGCAGTAATTGTTTATTTAGTTTGTTTTAATTATTTTCAGAAGGAATATTAATTGTTATTTGAACATTTTACAAATAATTTTATGTATAAATATGTATACATGCAATTATAAATGGATGTTTTAAAAAAGCAAAAAAAAAAAAAAACACCTGGCTTTAAAAAAAACACCTGGTTAAAAAAAAAAACCGGTTTTAACCAAAAATCCCGTTTTTTTGTTTTGCTTTTATAAACCGGGTTTTTTTCCAACCCTGATCCTTTTACTGCAAAATGGCTGTTATAAACGCTTACATTACAGTATTGTGCTTGAAACAAATGACTCTCTTTAAGCTCTCATGCACTGGTTAAAATTTTCAAGAGCCAATTATTGTTGAAAGAGGGGAAATTCAGACAGGATATAGCGATAAAAGAAGGTGCAGCATGAAAATTCCAAAATTGATCAATAAGAGTTGAAATATCGGAGTACAGCATTCTGAATTACATTTAGCACTAAGGATATATTAGGGAGAGCGGTAAGATCTGTTGTCTTCTGCGTAACTCAATATCTCGACAAGCCCAAAATTCAGAAACAGATAATGCGAAAATGGGCATGCATTTTGTAAAGTAGGATATCGATAAGAAAGGATTTTCCAAATATCATAACCCATAGCAGGCAGGAGGCCGAAAACGATCTTTTCACATATATCTCAAAGAAAAAGTGATATCCATGAAATTCTCCCAAAGCACACCCGAATACATAAAAATCAGTTTCATGACATAATGAAGTTCACGCCAGCCGACGCTCTTTTTTCACATGCTTTTCATGGAGGAAAATAAGAAAAAAAAAAAAAAACCCTACGAAATTCTTGCTTTAAAATGTAACAAATAATGACTCCATTGTTTAGGGCTTTTCATTAAAAAGTGTTATAAATTTATTCATTTAAATTTAAAACTTTCAATTCTGGAGTTTTTAAAAATATTTTTTCATGATTAAAAAAAGAACTTGGACGCTATATACTTTCATAATTGTTTAAAATTATAAACTTCATGCTGCTCTTATTGATAACGAAGAAACTATTTAAATATACTAAGAATTAATATTTAACGAAAAATATTGGGAAAAGTATGGTTTAAAGTTATAAAAAAATTCCTCATAAGAAAACTTCATTTTCAACGTAAAATTTTACGGTCTTACCCAATGAAAATTTACCCAAGTATCGCACAAATATCTGGAACGGGTTTTATTTGTAAGTTAAAATTTGTGTAGTAAAATTTGTTAAAACACTACAACTGTGGATGGCGTGTGCTAAAAAAATAACCAAAATTCTAGATAGTTTCATATACTTAATTCTGTTTGGTACTGTCATTTTATACATATATATTCAGGGTGATACAAAATTAGACAGTCAAACTTCTAGTAGAGGCAGGTAAAAAAAAAGGTCTTCAAATGGAGATGCGGTACAGGAAATGTTTAAAACAGCTCTGAATTGCTAATATTTCCTGGAATGTTTTATAAGAATTAATGCATTGAATGCTCTTAAACGATAAAAATCTATGCTAGGCATATTTTGCATTACATTCATGCATAAGAAAATTAAGGCCATATTTAAATTTGTTCATATAGTTGTAGATATGGAAAGCTCTAACCGAAGACCAACCATTAATGATGATTCAGGTTATGGATTTTTTATTCTTTAATAACATAGTAGGTTTTTTTTTTAACTTCCGGTAACAACTTTTCGTTTAGAAAATTCTGGTAATAAAACAAGCACAGATAACAAGCACGCGTTTAGATATGTTTAAACGAAACCAGTTTAAAAGGAGAAATCGTGCGAAAGTAATTATATCAAAGAAAAACTCCAGACTTCCAGGTTTTTTTTTCTCCTTTTAGTCTGTCCTAACGCCTACAGTCTAGCACGAGCTAAACGTTTTGTAGTTAGATCAAGCAAAATGCATATTATATAGTAACCAATTATTCTAAATAAGAATTATGTGGGAAGATACAGAAAAAAGTTAGAAAGCTTAAAAAATAGACAATTTAAATACGTATCATTGCAAATTCTTATGGATTTTTCATTGATAATTTCTTCTTTGTTAAATAGCTCATGGGGGTGTGATAAATATTCAGCCAGCAGATTATCGATGGAACTAGTTTCAAACTTATTTGTAACATTAAAAGAAATAATTTAAATTAACATTTATAAAACCTTTTTAAGGATATTGCATATTTTTGTGTACTTCAAAATTGTTTGAATGGTGGATTTCAAATACCGTATTAGTCCTAATGTAACGCGATACCGAAATTTTTCATATATTTAGAAAATGCATTATCTCTTTACCTCGAATTTAGTGCGAGTCAGGTTTTTAACGGGAAGGATCTACCAAAAAATACTATGTATCCGGGCTAATACGGTACACCGTTAATAAAAGCAGTTAACATTTCACCATAAAATGGTGCTCAATTAGCTGCAACCTTTCTATGGGTGAACGTTGAACCAGGATTTACTGCTTAAACTCATTAATGGAATTAAGTCGTGGCGAAACGTTTCTCCATAGAAAAAATGCAGTTAATTTAGCTCCATTGTGTGGCGAAACGTTGAACTACTTCTATTAACGGTGAAATTATCAAGGTAAAAGTTTTCCGCCTACGCCCGCCCCCCATAGGAAAACAAAATATAATATGCCTTGGAGATGTTCATAAGTCGTATTATGAAACTAGAGAGAAAAACCATGCGAAAATGCGAAATCAAACAGAATACATATTGAATGAGGTAAAAGTTTGCAAACTTACATTAAACTAAGTGGTCTTCGTAATAATGTAAAGCTCACTATTCTTTCTGTTAAATCTAATAGGTTTGGCATCCTTAAGTAGATATCAAAATCGCTTGCCTAAATACAGAGCTTTGGAAATAGCATTAAGTGGTCACATGGATTTACACTGTAGTTTTACGATACAATAAAGCATTTCACTTTCAGATGTTTAAAAGCGTAATGGTTAGTGAAAGTTTAACACAATAGTAAAAGAAAGCCACGTTTTATACATTTTTTTAATTACAGTTGTAAAATTTAACGCTGGTTGGTGAAATCTTAATGTTATGTAGAATCCATTTATGCCTTTAAGTTTTAACTTTAATACCAAGTCCCTTTCATGATTATCAGAAAACTGATTGATACCCAACACCACATGTACTTTTGAAAATTCTTTTCTCTTTTCGGTATATGTTCGCATTTCTTAAGGTAATGTCAACCTGTACCATTTGAAAAATCCGAAGTTGAATATATTTTCGGACCCTTAAGTTTTCCATATTACAAGAGTAGAAGCCTGCAAAAATAAGGCCACGGCTCATTCTTTCATGTACTTTGCTTCTGCACTAGACAAGAACGCTACAAAATAAGTTTTAGGAATATGGCTTGAACATCAACAATGAAATCCTCTTAATTATCTGAAAGTAAAAAACTCAAATTGTAGGCTCACTTGCTCAAACCCATGCCAAAACTTTATATTTTCACTTTGTAATAAAAGAGCAAGTTAGCCTTTTTTCCATTAAACCAGCCAAGTTTATTTGGTTGACTGCTTTTATAATCTGGCCCGTACATAAACCATCTAGCTGTCATAACTGTCACTAATAAACATTTTAACCCTGTCTCTTACTTAGTTATATACATCTTCATTTTTCCCGGATGATCTAATTCTAAAACAGTTAAACACAATTTTCCAGATAAAACAGTCAAAATTGTAATAAAATAAACCTAATTCTGTACGCATATCCGAATTCTTTTGTATTTCGGTGGTCGATCTAATTCTCTAGAATCATAAAACCCAATTCCCACCATTAAAAAAAATTGCATACCACAGATTATTTACTAACAAAATTCCATTTTTTGATCAGAGAAAGTTACTTCCACTTTATACTTGTACTTTTCAGAAACCAAGAATATTCTTTTCCTCTAAACCAGACTTGAACACTTGCAAAAGTACTTTTAGAATCTGGCAGCATCAACAACGAAATTGCTATACCTGTCACAGAGTAAAGACCTTAGAACTGTCTCTTCCCAAGCTGCACGGATTTCTGATTTCTTTTTTAAGGCGGATGATCTAATTCGAAAATCGTTAAACATGACTTCCTTGACGAAATATCTGTCATAACTGTCATAAAGAAAGCACCGTAATTCAAATTCTGTAAACATCTCCAGTTTCATTCACTGTCGGTGGATGATCTAGTTCTAGAATCGTCCGAATGCAATCTCTGTCATAAAAGCTTGTGTACCACTCTTTACTTGTAAAATTCTATTTTTGATCAGACAAAGCCACTTTCACTTTGTATATGGATAAGAAAAAAAAAAAAAAGGAAGTTGAATGTTATTTTCCGCCAAACCAGACAAGAGCCCCAGCAAAAGCACTTTTAGTTTTGGGAGTTACCATCCACATAATGAAATGGTCATAACTGTCACAGAGTAAACATCCTGAAGCATATGTCTTCTCAGCCTGTACCTACATATCTCGCCATTTCTTTTTTTCCGGAAGATGATCTAATTCTAGAACCGTTAAACATTATTTCCTCAATGAAAACTCCTATACCACCACCAATAAATTATCTCCGAAATCCTGTTTTCTGATCTTTGAAAGATACTTTCACTTTGTGATTGAAATAAATAAAATAAAATAAAAGCGAACAAGAGAGCAAGAAAAATCTAGAGTTACGCAGATTTTTTTTTATTTTTCCCTATAGCCAGGTCATCTGAAATAGGAACATTGAATTAACCGAGTTCCTGTTTTAGAAATAATTGATGATCGAGAAGAAGCCTTAAAAAGGCCTCTGGCTTTAGGGCAGTGGGGGGTGTGAAGAGAAACGAAATTTTTCCTCGTTTCCATCTTCCTCATGAGGATGTGGTCATACGGAGAATTTCATTTTCACTTTACGTTACTGACAGCTGACAAGAAGTTGAGTTGAAATGAGTTTACTGTTGGGGATTTCTATAGCAGGCGCTTGCGTTTACGTCAATGATCAGCAAGTTATGGAGGTCGGGTTTATCATAAACTTGCGGTACAATAGGTGTACGATTTAGCTATTTTTTTTTTCATGTATACAAAAGAAAATGGAATGGAAGTATAAGTAACACGTCATTTTACTTTGACAGGAAAAATAGGTCTAATGCGACATCCTGATGCATCTGCGATGTTTTGAAATGATAGGAACTATATAACACAAGATCTCCAGTGAGTAGCAAAATACCATCTCATGGGCGCCCATACGATTGTTTACCGGGCGGGGGGGGGGTGCAGTGGCGGCTCGTGGGTTATTTAAATGGAGGTTTGTAAAATAAACTTCGACAATTAAATATGCAGATACGACGCACCTTACAAGTTAAAATATATATTTACATTTCCAGCAGTTTAAGGAAAACAATGCACGCAACTGAAAGAAAATAAGTCATCTTGGGTCTTACATTTCGTCACCAAGATAAGTTTTAGCAAAAGTGTTGTCTTGATTTTTTATTTCATTTTTTTTCAAAGGATACTATTGGAAAATGTAATTGCTTTAGTTCCGAAACACTTATTTGACTCCCATCTTTATTATGTACTCCCAGTTCGTAAAAAATACTGCAGTAAAAAATGATTTTTAAAAAATGATAAGAAAATGAAAAAAATGGATTAACTACCCGAACATAACAAACCAAGGGAGAATCCGGAAGAGATAATGAGAAAAAAATGTGCGAAGGGAGTGATATCAGCAGCGCCGTACTTCTCCCGCAACTATTTTCTCAGAGAGTGGTTCAGAAGGTCATTTGGCCGATCGCATGTGCGAGCGACGAAATACTATACTGTTGTAACCTACGATACAATGCGTTAGCTATAATAAACGTATTTAATAATAGTGGGGGGGGTGGGGAAGGGTAAAATTCATGTTTTAAATCCCCCAAAATCTAGAATTGTACTTAATATATTTTTAAAATTTAATTTGTTAATGTGCTTATTTTTAGTTTTTCTTCTGGGGGTTCACGTGCTCATGTGCTCAAATGGAGGAGCCGCCACTGGGGGGAAGGGGAAGTCAGTGGTTTTGCTCAAGAAATATACTATCGTTTTATGTTAAACTACTTTTATGTAACGATAATACACATATTTTTTCCCCGGGGAGTAGTAATAATGGCCCCACCCTGCCCATAGGCATGGGTGCCCATGCACTATCTGCATTGTAGAAAATTATACTAAAACTTCTCTTAATAAGAACAAAAAAGAGACATATCAGTCCCGTGAATTCCCTGTCCTTTGATATTACAGATCTATCGAAAACTTCCTTTAGCGAAAAAAGTTTTGGTTCCTTGCGGATCGGTATAAGACACGTTTTGACAAGTTTTGTCGGCTTCATTTGTTTCTCTTGTTTAATTATGTTGGAAAAGTTTATTACACTCCACTTTCATTTACATAAAGCAAGTTGTTCTCACTCTCTTTTCACATACAGGAGCCATTTTGATTCAATCAAAGGAAGAAAAGTTATGAGTATACTTTTTTCCACGAGTGATCATTGTCCATGGATTATGTCCAAGAATTTAAATAACCATTTTACGCTGCGAAAGATTATCGATCATGGAAACCCTAATGTCTTTTTAGGCCCCATCACGGCCGAATGGATAACACACTAAACATGATAGATAGCTGAAGTGTTGCAACCCGGTTCTGGGTCCAGGCCTAACGCGGGGCTGTCGATCTAACGGTCTGGGACGGCTTTCGCCAGATGTAACATGAAAAAGCGTTAGAATCCTTTAAAATGTCCTTCGCCTAATGCACTCCCCCTCCTCCAGGCAGATGCCCGTCGTGTAGTCTTGCCATGACACAAAACACATAAACACTAAAGTTCATTTTTCGGTTTCTTATCAGTATCATCTAAACCAGGTATGGGCAACCTTTGAAAAGTTGCGGCAGTGGCGGCTCGTGGGATACAGCAAGTACAGCCGGGCTGCACTTGAAATTATCAGCACATACTTTAAAATAATTTATTCTACTAATTTTCCTAAATTCAGATTAGAATTATGGAATTCCTACGGTAAATTAAAGAAATCTCCAAAAGAACCAAACAAAAAAACCGTATTGTGGCCGGATCGCTCATTCAGAAAAAAAGCACTTTCATTTTCCCGCAATTCAATTGGGAAAATCTTTGGTTCAGCCCAGAGCGCTGAGAAGAAAATCGGCAGCAACGTTGCCATGACAACGATTACGTAAGCAGTCCCTCCGGCATAGGCTATAATGGGGGTACGCAGCAGAGACTCAGCTCTTGAAAGAAAATCAAAGGTCGGCAGCACTTGTGAATTCGACTTACTGATTGGCTCGAGAAGTGAGGGAGGGGGTAAGGAGAATACATGTTCGGCAAACTCTGGATTTTATATTGCTGAATTTATCAAGAAGGTAAGCCTGAATAGACGCTTATGAATGGACAAACACCCATCAAAGCAGTATTGTTTTTAAGTAAGCAAGAACTGGCATTTAGAAGACATGGCGAGCGAGAAAATTCTTTAAACATTGGAAATTTTAAAGAGCTTTTAAAATTATTGATATCTGAATTAAAGCAACGCCTTTTTATGAGGGCATGACTGACTATTCGCAAGTTTAAAAGAAAGGAGGATTGATTTGACTGATAAAAAATAAGTAAGAAAAAGAAGTTTTTTTTTTTTTTTTTCTTTTCTTTTTCTTCTCAAGTTATCGTTACAAAAGAAAATTCTAAGGAAACTTCGAATCAGACACGGATTCATGCAATTTTGAGGATAAGAGCGGCTGGTTGAAATTTATGTCCATTTTATGGAAGTAAAATAGGATCTCTTACATATTTTATGTAATTTCTTTTTTTTTTTTCCTCGGTGAGGGCCTAATCCGCCAGCTTTCGAATTCAATAACAAAGATTTTCCATTCCTGTCCGGAGGAAGGGGGAGGGGGCTCATATGCTTCCGGCTGCACTAACAGTTTTGACCACGGGTCGCCACTGAGTTGCGGGCCAAACTTTAGGATGTTAGCGAAGTCGCGGGCCGTACAATTGGGATTTATACGGGATTTTGAATGGTTTATATGTTTTATACGGTGTTCTGATATGTTCCGCGGGCCGGATCAAAAGACTTGGCGGGCCACATCAGGCCCGTGGGCCGTACGTTGCCGTGTGTGTTGCCGTATGTGTTCTAAACTAATACGAATTTAACGGAAAGAATAGCTTCTGAAATTTTAGTATTATATTCTGCATAATTAAAAAGATAAAATTACAGAATTTTAAAAAAGGAAACATTTTTTTAAAAAATATGTTTTGAAAATTGAAAAATTCTATTTCGCAAAGTTGTCGAATATTTTCGAGGTCTGAAATTAATAACCTCCAGTGGTTAGGGTCAAAAAGGGTTTTTTGACTAATCTAATACAACAGACTTTCTTTCACAAACCAAAACAAGAATGTAGATTTTTTTTTAAACAATCATTACTTCTACACTTTAAAAACATAAGAATCAAAAGTAGTAACTCCCGTACCTGATGCTTAAATAACAGCCTTTCAAAAAATCCTTTTTAAATACCTTAGCTTGGATTGTCAGTTAAACAGACGTGAAGTATAACAGGACGATAAAATGGGAATGTTTGAACAATCACGTGAACATTGTAATATAACAAACCTTTTTGTAAACAATATTTGCACGCGACAGAATAAAATTCTTTTATCTGCAATTAGCCTTGAAAAAAAGACACACGCACACTGTCGTGTAAGTGGGAATTGAAGAGAAATTGGAGCAGTAAGAGTAAGGCACGAGACTCTGAGGGAAAGTTAAAATCGAAGGTTACACAAAATGCTTACAAAACGTTTTCAACCGAGCGTGAAACTTCAATAAGTTGCTCTAGATTTTGAAGATAGCAATAATTCTCGTAAAAAAAAAACGGTAATCGTGATCTTTATTCCGGTAGCTATATACTCATCTATTTATTTATCAAAAGTCGTACTTTTTTGCGAAACAAGCATAGATGAAAGTTTATGAAACCATTAGGTGGATCGGGAGACAATGTCGTTTTTGTGTATGGCAATATTTCTCGCATCCAAAACTACTGAGGCTAATAATACGAAATTCGGCATGTATGTGAGTTTTTTTTTTTTTTTAAAGTAGGTGTTAAATTAGACATATTTTCCGAAATTCGTAACCTATGAGGATTGGAGCCAAAACATTCTTTTCACAGATCTCTTTCAAAGAAAAATAGAGATTTCCAAAAACTTCTTGCAGTAAAATACAACGCACACGAATATTTAGATGCGGCCAGAATAAAAACCGGCCAGGGCCCCGTGGCATATTGAGGGTCGCGACACCTTTTTGTACGCCACTGAGCGTATCCTATCTTTAGGCTAGCTGCGAAGCCTGACGCATATCAGTTTTCTTTAAAGTATCGGTGTAACATTCTGCAACTGATACATTTTAATCATTCCAGTAAGAGAAAACTAGATCTCTGAAGAGAAATCATCGAAACATTCTCTCCCGTTTTGAGTTAATGGAGTGAGATAGCTCACTTTTCCAGTCCTGCACTCGCCCCTGGCGTGACCATGTGATTCTCCCCTCCTGCGCCCAATAATCTTGATGGCAATGACCTTTACAATGACCTGCAGTTTTCGAATTACATTATAGATATAATGTCAGGGTAATTGCCAGGATTCGTGACGTCAAAATGACAGGCTTTCAGCAAAGCGGAATAGATTTGATTCTTGCGAAGATCGTTGGTCGTAATTTGCAACCACGCCCGATTTCGCAGAGCTATTGCAGCCACAGACATTCCCAAGTCTCTTTCGAATTCGAGGAAGAAGAACGAAATCTTGACCTCCTCACGAACGTTTATGCAACTTCTGTCAAGCGTTTTTCCATCTCTTCTCTGACCCAGACGCGACGAAATGCCTCAAGCTGTCAAAACCGATTTGTCTTAAATGTCATTGACACTTGCTTATTTCATCGGAAGATCTAACACAAGATGAATTAAAATAAATAGCTTCACTAACGCTTTTTTTCTTTACGGTTAGGAAGAACGTTTAGAATAGAATGTTTCACTTTCGCTGGCTTTCTGGTAATTTGTTCTTGCGTTTATTTTTGTTCTTTTGACTTAAGGCTAGAAAATGAGATCGTATTCTCTGTGATCCAGAAAAAGAATTCACCGGAAGCAAAATTGACGTTAGGATCATAAATCTAGGACATCTGTAATTCTTTGATGATTATTACTCTCATTTGTTTCCAAATAACTATAAAAGTAGTCGCTGTTTATATGATGTTTAAGCAATTTTGTTGTTCATACGTAATTTTTCTGAAAAAAATTAAGCACCGAATAGCAGTTTGATTACTTCCTGGATAAGTTTTATCTAAAAGGTATAAACTGAACATTTGGATGAATTTTAGGAATCCTCATCAAATATAATGATTAAAATTTCATTAGGTATTAAATCTACATAAACAAAAGTTTTACACACTTTTTGAAGTTATGTTTATGGTTCCTCAGAATTTTTTGCGAACTTGTCAATAAATAATTGACGTAGCTTCATAACTGCTATTGCCTTCCAGGTTGTAGCAGAAATCAACAAAATCAATTATTAAAACTATGTTAAAGCTAGCTTAAAATGCGTTTACACACTTTTCAAAGTTGTGTTAATCACAAGGTGGTTAAAATTAAATTGCTCGGGGCTCGTTGCTCCGATTCTGCTGAACTGATTCTACTACTGAATGTGATTCAAGATAACTGCACTGATGAATGAACGTACCATCTTGCTTATTTTCCCAGTTGCATGGCCAGCAAGATCATCAGATCTGAACCCTCGTAATTTTTGACAGGGTGTTTTCCTCAAAGATCGCGTTTATTAAATACGTGTAACTAATGAAGGGGACTTGAAAGTCAACATCATCTTCCGTGTCTCGTTTATTGCTAGTGATATGTTACGTCCGGCCGTTGATAACATGGTGGTACGTTTTCGGCATATCGTTCGCCAACAAGGCTTGCATATAGTGCCCAAAGATGTGTAAACAAATTAAATATTGTGTTAGTCTTTGATTCATAAACTGTTATCTTTTTTTTAGATAGTTACAGCGCCACCTGTTGACAAAATTTCGAACTATTTTTTCCCCCCGACGGAAACCTCGACTGCATGATCTGCATAACACATATTTGAAATTTCATTCGGATCCGTATAGTAGAAACGGAGCTTCTGAACCGTTCAGTATTGTCAGCTTAATTTTAATCACTCTGTAATTCCTGGATAAGAATTTTTTGCAGACTTCTCTATAAACAGTTAACCTAGCCAATAACTGCTATTGCCTTCCTGGTAACAGCAGAAATTAACAAAATCAGTGATTAAAACTAAATATAGCTAAAAAAAATCGAGTGCACACTTTCTGAAGCTATGTTAATAGTTCCTTAATCAGAATTATTTGCGGATTTGTCTATAAACAATTGAGCTAGCTACGCAAAAATCTTCGAGGTAATAGCAGAAATCAACAAAATCAGTTATTAAACTAGATTATTGCTAAATCTGGACAAAGTTTGCATATCTTTTCCAAGTTATGTCAATAGTGCTCAAAGCAAAACTTTTCACAGTTCACATAAGACTTATTTTTTTCAATCAGAGAGTTTAACAGATGTGTGTTACCTTCTTTTTTACACTCTTTTACCTTGTTGATATGTATACAGAGTGGCTTATACACAATAAAATACAAAGTAATTTTTTTCTTTCTTTGATTAGGTCCTCAGAAAACTCAAGATGAAACACAGCCATGTTCTAGTGACTTATTTAATGCTATTTTTCGTGATAGCGGTCAATGTTCCTGATGTGTATGGCTCGGAATATCATTCAGAATATTCATCCTATGAACCAAAGTAAGATAGTTTCCCATACGTTTTTTAAAAATGATTACCAAAGGCAAACATTTTATGTTCAATTATTCATATCTGTATCATCAGGATCTCCATCTCTTACTGCTTATTTCAATACCATATTCTCCATCTCCAAAAAAAGGTGCTCCGGTGATTCACTGTCGAAACAAGAGACCTCTTTCCTATCATTTAAACTATTTTATCTATGAAACAGATTTATGCAGTCTACGCACCAGGACAAACTTTTAACTAAAATAGAGGCCAGATTTGGAGGAAATAATTGTCTCTTGGGTGTATCTGACAAACCAAAACGGCAGGCAGAGGCAGCTTTTCGTTTATTTATTGGGCATGATTGCCTTGCTGCTCATCTATATCGCACTCTTGCCTATGTTTCCTGCCCTCTGAATGGCAGGAGAAACGAGCCTATGGGCAAATTCCACCTACGTACCTGCACAGCTCTCCATGGAGATACGGAATCATCAAGATACTGGGAAGCAAGAATACTTATGGGACAATAACCTTCAGTTACCATGAATTTTTTATCTTATTGTCGTTCTTCGTTTATTTTTTCTGTAATTTTCTTGTTCATGGTCCCTACCACTAGAAATAACGAGAAAAAAAATTCCATCTACATAGAACTCTGTTATGTGTAAAATTAAGAAATAAGGACTGGCAGCAATTATGTCAGGAAATGTTCTTTCTGTCAGTCATTTTTCGTTTTTGAAGAAAGTAGACGGTGATTTCCCACTTTGCTCGACTGATAATAATAATAATAATAATAATAATGAAATCTTTTATTTTGTCATCTCTGGAATCGAACTTTTGATATATGGAGTGAGATATCGCTGCTGTTATCCACTAGCATGAACGATCCTAGGATAGGTAACGACTGCAGCAACAGCGTCAATATTTTAAAAGAAAATTTACGACTCATTCAATTATCCGTTTCTAAATGAGAGCATCGGCTAGCGACTCATAGCGTTAAGAGCTCCCTGCTCACAAAAACATAGTTCATCTAATTGTTGAATATTGCGCCATCTGTCAGGGAACAGATAGTTCAGCTATTCTCAAATAAGGGGGAAATTGTCCTCTAAGTGTATATTTATTCCACCAGACCAGGGTCGTCATGACACGGTAAGCAAGGTAAGCATCTCATCGGGGAGCCGTCTATGAAGGGGCACCATTTCGATTATTCGCACTGATTTAGACTTTATTTTCGTATTTTAATTTCTCAAATAATAATTTTCCAAAAGATTGTCCGCGATAGCAAAATAAAATGCGAATATTTCATTGTTCTATTCGCTTTCTTTAGAAAAATAAGTGCATTCTTCATATCTTAATAATGTCGGAAATTTATTTATCACTGTTATCATCAGCAGAAATCGGAGAATGTGATGAAGATGTCCAGGCGTTATTGGGTTATATATATTTTCTTTTTTTTTCCCTTCCAGGAAATATGACTATCAGCATCATGACTACCATCCACCTGCTCCCAAGAAGTCAGGCCACGTGGACATCAACATCCCGCTCGACTTTGGTACGATGGCAAAACTCGGCTTGATTGGTCTCACCCAGCTGAAGTTGCTGATGGCCCTGGGAAAAGTCGCTGGAGCAGGTCTCGGTGTGGGGGCCCTAGGCTTGGGACAGCTGGGCAAGGTCGCTCTCAGCATCGCCCCTGTCCACAAAGGTGGCATTGCCATCGATATCGGAGGAGGGGGCCACCATCATCATCATCGTGAGGGCAAGTCGCATGGTCACTACGAGCCGGCAGAGAAACACCTTGAATACTAAGAGGATTTGAAGTTACGGTGAAAATTTAAGGATATGTATCATGTTCGCTGGTTTTTCCGACAATACTAGGTGTCGCTGCAACTGCTAGGAGTAAACGCGTAGTGCGCATGTGCATTTCCGGCTCATTTGTAAGATATATTGCCATACATGCGAAGGAAATAAAATGCAAAATAGCCGTAGTTTCATAAAAATCTGAAATTTTTAAAGAGACATTGAGTTAATGTTCTACTTGTTTCATATTTATGCATCTTTATGATTTCCCCAGTCTAAGAACTCTAGAACTAACTTCGTTTGAATGTAGAATTTAACAACTTAAGTGGCATTCCTATAATAGTAGATTATATTACTATGGTAACTCTAATGTTAGAAAATGAAATTAGATGTTTATTTTAAGTAGACAAAGAGAAAATGTATTGAGTGCAGTCTTCATCAATAGAATTAAGAATTATATGTTGTTGCCAGGCAATTGATTTTCACTCTGCTTAAACTCTGGTTTTTAATTGATGTAAAAAAACAACCTACGCAGAGAACACGCAGATCGAAAAAATAACCTTAGCAGGGTAATGTTCCCTCTGTTGTAGCATTAATTAAGATATTATGCTATTATCATGATACATATCCTTTCATTTTAATTCATGACTACAGTACTGACTCACATTGGTGAAGTAAATCCTGGAGAAAAAGTAGCTCTACTTATTGGGGGAAAAAAAGTTTATTTGAAATAGCAAGAGAAACTGTCAGTGTTTATTATTGAAAATCAGTCTCCTAGGATATTTGGTTAGAACAGTAAAATTACAGGATTTGAACATTTTTAGATTGGTCTTACAACTATTTAGAATTGTGCCAATAAATAAAGAATATTTTTCTCACACATTTAATGTCTAGCATTCGCCAAGATGAAAAAATTTCAAAGCCCTTTCAAATCATGCTTACTATATCTATCATTAGGCTTAGCGATAAGAATTCAGTTGTTTTTAGCTGAAAAGTAGATCAGCAGATGGATGTATAATGAACGTAGATTCACACAGCAGATATCAGTCTGATAGAATGTTAATTGATTTTATAATAAGCATTTAATTTTTCATACATTTAAAGTCTAAAAATCTCATATTTTAGTGTTAGTGGGAAGAAAAATACTGTTTCGATCCATTGGACGTAAGATGATGTCCATTTATGCTTCCATTAATGTCCATTTATGCTTCTTGAGTATATGTATCTATAGTTCTATATAGATACCTGTAGTCATCTATATAGAAATGACTATATGTATCTATATCTATATAGTCATAAGATACATATAATCATCTCTATATAACAACTTATGACTGTATCGAAACATGTAGTCTTTAGCTAACTGTACGACTTCAATTTAGGTGCTTGAATTCTTTGTTTTTCAACATCAAAATTTTCGCCTTTTGGCATTTTTCACTAGGAATCTTTACATTTTACGAATTGACATACACATAACATACTAAGGTGAAAGGGGGTGAGCGGTGGGGGCAATTCCTCCCTCTAAAAAAATATTGCCTCCCCCCCCTTCAAATGTTACATGTCAATTTACGCCTATGCCAATTGGCACTTGGATTTCATAAGAAAATAGGAAATAAGTTTTTAAAAAACTTTGATAATACTGTGATTGAGCGACAATAGAATGCAATTAGTAAATTGTGATAAACTAGAGTAAAAAATGTGCTTTAATATTGTAGTCTCGCTATTTATACAAAGAAGGGTATTTTGACAATTTTTGATCTGATCAGCAGCTGAAATTTCTTTACTTTATCCAGTGAGTCAGCACTTTTAGGCTTATGTCAATGTCTGGATCTGAACAATAGATTTTGTAGATTAGGAATCAGTTTTGCTAGAAAAAATTGTTTTGAAATATGACACAGTGCTCATATGATCTCAGTTTTTTGAAATGCTTTCAAGCTTTAAACACTTTCACTAGGTTAAGGTACTACATCGAAATTTGTGATATGTAAATACACTTCCTAAGATGGGCTTAGACTTGGTTGGTCAAAATATTAATGTAAAGAAACTAAGTAAAATATATCAAGGTTTTTCATTGAGAGTATTGAATATCTTCTGAACAACAGATGTTTTGAAATTGTTTTTAAGAAAGTAATATTTGTTTTCATATGTGTGCCTTGAGATTTCATTTCAAGCAATGAGGAATTTCGCAATAAAATATTAGACTTCAGGGCCCGCTGCGGCCTAGTCGCTAAGCTCCGTCCACGTAAGAACACGGAAAATGAAGCAGCTCCCTGCTTGTCCAGTGCTTGGGAAGGTGGAAACCTCTCTCGTCTGGGCTGCTGTGGAACCGTGTACGCTAAAGAGAACTGGTGCACTTAAAATATGTCCGCGACTCCAATGTCCTCCATGTTTAAACGATACCTGAGGGGTGGTAGGTGGTACCGATTTCAGTTGCAGAGTATCTCATGTGGAATGGGCTCAAAAATAGGAGACCACTCATAGGGGCAATGTTGGTCTAAGTAATAGGCGGCCCCATCCTGAAATGACCTACATCTGTGGCCCTCGCAGCGTTCAAGCCTCCAGTAGACCGCTGACCATTAGAAAGGAAAAAAAAAAAAATATCGGTGGTAACATGCTTTAATTCTTTATCTGTTAGTTATAAGGAAAATGTAAATTGAAAAAAAAAGTTTAAACTAAAATACGAAAAAAGACTACGGCAAGAAAAAATTCCTATCGTTAATTTTCCGAAAGTTAATTAAAAATAAAACACAGTACAGAAAAATTCCTAGTTAGTAAAATGTGCTCCATACACTAATGAGGCGATGTACAAAATTTCTGCCTTTCATCATGAAACGTCTCAGATATATCTTTAAACAAAGATGATCATGGGGCTATAGAATGTGAATGTACACGCTTATTGCTAGAATGCAAAATATTGCTTACTTTCGCAATTTCTGTAGGACCCTGAAACGCGATCATCTGATGTGATTTTTCTCATCGAAAGCCATTGAAGAAGTGGTTTAAGTCAGCATATATTTTATCTCCATAGCTCTGACACTTTTCAGGATACAGTTCTCAAATTTTGTACATCACTTCATTAGTGTATGGAGCACATTTTGATACTTGGATTTTTTTTTGTACGGGGCTGGTATACAAATTTAAAATGTGTAGCTTTTTAAAAATCAACGAGAGTTTTTTTTTGTTTTGTTTTTTTACGTCGAATTTTTTCGTACCTTATTTTGAACAGTTTTTCAATTTCCAGCACCCGCTTATCTCTAATAAATAAAGATGTAAAACGTGTTACCACCTTTTTGGGACACCCTGCATAATTCATACATTGAATAGGGTTATTACATACCAGATAATGTATTTTTGTTAAGCATGACTAGCTCTAACTAGGCCATTTCTTACATGAGCATTAACACATCCAGTTTTTTTTTTTAATTAATGTTACATGGCCATAACAATGCATACTTTACATGCTATGGAAAATATATTTTTCAAAGAATATCGATATAGTAGCATAATTTAAGTATTATCCATAAAAAATCGAAATTTAAAATTATCTTTAAAAGCTTGCTTCTAACAAACATCAAAACTCTTAAGAAATGTTACTCAAAAAATTCAATACTGATTTTAGAGAATGGAGATTTATTATATTCATTTCATACCTATGTTCATAGTTTGTTTCAATTAGGTTTCATTTTTTACTGTCATCAGTATTCCATAAATATTCTAATTCTCAGTAGATCAAAAGTCATGTAGGTAGTAAAATATTTGTAATATCTCCTACTTAGTACAAACGTGATATATGTCATTCACTGATATAATTGAATGCATTTTTAACCTTGTAAATTTTATGGCAATTGACCAACGCATGTTTCAGTGCTAAATGAATTTTTTAAAAAAAGTCTTCAATCTTTAACAGCATATAAATAGTCTGAAATGTATGGCTTTTCAAATAATGATAAATGGATGTTTAAAAAATAACAAAAATAATTGCTTAGAAATGTCTGGGGCACACATGTGAAATCTCGTATT
Source organism: Cheiracanthium punctorium (assembly GCA_038373885.1). Classification (NCBI taxonomy): domain Eukaryota; kingdom Metazoa; phylum Arthropoda; class Arachnida; order Araneae; family Cheiracanthiidae; genus Cheiracanthium; species Cheiracanthium punctorium. Next base: position 90,360 of record JAWZYV010011756.1, read on the forward strand.
GCCATAATCACACAAACAAACAAGCAAAACACAGTTAACCTATACTAAACTTCGTTAAATATTTCTTCTCAGCTGTACAAAATTCCAGATTAAAGGTCCATCAAGCATACGGTAACACAAACTAATAATTTCTTCTGTTTGATAAAACAACTACTTCTAGTAGTATATTCAGAATATTTGGTCAGAATCATATCTATTAGTATATTCCGAATATTTGGTCAGAATCAATTGATGAAAAAATATATTTAAATTATTAGTCATAATATTATCTAATGTTTACTTGTGTACATAAATAAGTATTGTAGTTGCATGGTATATTTTCATAGCTTTTTAAACAATCAGAATATTTCATGTGTGCTTGTGCAAAGTATTGTATCTATTCATGTAAATGTTACTTTTCGATGTAAATAATGTTTATTATGTACAATATTTATGTGATTAAATATTTTTTTTTATTTGTGTCGTATGTTACTGAAGTGACAACGTTATCAGACATTTACCCACATATGACTTTATTCTATTTCACAGTGTCTTGGGTATAATAGTAAAATACCGGTAGAGCCATAGGGACGGTTACCATTATCTCATAAAGAAAACCAAATTTTTATACTTTAAGAAGGTATTTTATGTATATTTTGCAACTGCAAAATTATAGAAGTCTGAAAAAGTATTTATCACTTTTTTGGTTGTCCCCATGATTTGGTTACACACACAAGGTGATACTGCTAAATTCAACTTGTCTCACTAGTTTTCAAGCAAAAACTGAAAAACATTAGTGGTCCTAGTTTTTTAGAGTTTAAAAAAAGGTTCGTTTACTAGAAGTTTTAAGCAAAAAAAAAAAAAAAAAAAAAAAAGAAAGAAAGAAAGAAAGAAAACCCTAAATAACAGCACCAAAACAGAATTAAGTACATAAACCTATCTTGATTTAGAGCATAGAGATATGAATACAAGGAAACGGCATAAGCTATCTGACAGTGAAGCCGAAACTGTAACCGAGCCGCCATATTGCAATATGACAGTGTTATTCTCATGGGCACCCACAGGAATTTTTCTAGGGGTGGGGGGCAAATTTCAAACTTTTAAGAAATTTAGTACTGTTTTTGCGATTTGTTTACATCATGAGACAGTAACCTAAATCTCTAGGGGGGAGCAAGTGCCCTACCTTGTCCCCCCTATGGGCGCCCATGGTTATTCTATGGCGACAGTTCCAAATTTAAAGAAGTATTGTCGCCAAAGTTAGCGCCAGGAATAATTACGTATTTGACATAACTAAAACTTTTAATTGTAGAATGCTGAGATTTCGTATTAAGAACTATTGTATGATATAATTGTACATCTTTACTTTTTAGTTCGTAAAACCGTGCATCTTTCAACTGTTATGTAAAAGAGAACCAACAAAATGATCCGCTATACTTAGACCAGCACAATTACTTCATTTCGTCCAATGATGCAGATAGCTAATGCCGTCTCGTATTCATATCTCTATGATTTAGAGTGACTTTTTGAGGCAGCCATATTTTTTCTGTGAATAAATGATCTAGACGACATCGAAGCGCAAAATTTGCAACATTATGGAATCTCAGCAAACCTCCCTTTTTGTGCATTGAATTGCATAGCTAATTAAAAACAAATCATGCCACAATGTAACTGAATTCAACTTAAAGTTAAATTGCGACTGTAATTTGACACCTCGCACACATAATCTAGAAATTCTTACAAGTACTTCACATAAATTTCGCTCTTTTACATACTCGCATTTACTTTGAAAAAGTTTGTGCGTGTAATCTTTACGCGCGATTGAAGTAAAACTTCTTTGACGTTGGAGTCAGTTACAGCCAGATTCATTTTCTTTGTGGTGTTCATCCCCATGTTCTTAAACCGTTGTTCCGTCTGGAGGTTGGGTAAGAATCCAAGGAGTGGCCATGTATTATCCTTTAACTGTGTTCTTATGCCATTGTTTAGTCTGGAGGTTGGGTTTGAATGGGGAGAATGTCCATAGTCTAATATTATACTTTAACTGTGTTCTTTAACTGATGTTTTCCTCTGTTTGTTGGGTTTGAATGCAGGTAGCCCAGATAACACACTTGTCCATTTTATGTATATTTCTGATCCAACTCTTCCATAATACATTCATGTCCATAAATAGACATCCATGACATCTATTTATGGACATAATCTGGAAAATTCAGAATATGTCCATGAATAGACCAAAAGTAGAATTAGAATATCCAGAATAAGTCCATTTATGTACGTATTCTAGATGATCCACACAATGTCAGTGATACGACATAAAATGGATGTGTGTATAAGTCCAGAAATGGATAAAATATGGAAAAGTTCCTTTTTTGCCATTGATTTTCATTTTACCTAATACTGTACTTACGACGCATGACTTTATTATACTTTATGTTTTTATTGATATTACATTTTACACCAAAAAAGTTTTAAAGCATTTTAAATTCTAGAAGGTTTTTTTTTTTTTTTTTTTTTTTTTTTTTTTTTTTTTTTTGTCGGTGAACTTTTGAAATTTAAAGTACTTTTTATGTACTATTATTTTCTATAAAAGCGGTATTGTGTAAAAAGAAACTCATATCCTCATACAAAAAAAGAAAATTCTCTATCGACCCAACATGCAAAAATGAATAGCTGCATATTTTTTTCTAAGTTCCCAGTCCGAAACAAAAAAATCTTCACTTCAACATTTTGACCCATCAGAGCAAGTCCCGCTGCGTATAGTGGCTAGCACACTCTACTGTGAAGTCCGTGATTAAGGGTTCGAATCTGAAGCAGGTCAAGTGCTTAAAGGTTGGTGTAAAAGAAAAAAATAATAAGTACGGAAATTTTTACAAAATTCGTTATTAAGATGTAACGATAAATTTAAATTAATCATTACATAATGTTCATTACATAAAAAAAGCTAAAAATTATTAAATGGTTTTTGTTGATGTCCAGGATTCGACCGTAAAAGGTCTATAAATAGACAAACACGTCCATTATTACGTCCATATACATGTCTATAAGACGTCATATGGGCGTCCTAAAGTGCCATATTGACGTAAAATGGGCGAGAATTGGGCGAATCCTGGATGTTTAATGGACATGTCAGCTTGTTTATATTACGTCTTCTAGGCGTGTTCTGGACAAGTTTGTGCTATCTGGGTAGTGTACATTTTTTTGTGTGTTTTTCTATCACAGAGTTCTTAAGCGTTGATTTCGCCTGCTGGTAGGTTTCGAATTATTATTCTGTATCCGTGTTTTTAAACTGCAGGTTCTGTCTATCGTTTGGGATTGATTGCAGCCAGGGTCCGTTTCTTTGTGGCGTTCCAGCCCCGTGTTAAACCGCCTCCGTCTTGAGGTTGGGTTAGAATCCACGGAGTGTCCATTTGTTATTCTTTTATTCTGTTCTTAAACCGTTTGCAGCCAGTGTTTGTCTCTTTGTGGTGTTACATACCCGTGTTCTTAAACCGGTTGTTCCGTCTGGATATCGGGTTAGCATCCAGAAAGTGTCCGTGTTGAACACGGAGATATATTATTGGAGTGGACACTCTCCATAGCTGCTATACTGGATTTTTGGTACCCGAAATAAGTTTCAATTATGTAAACACTAGCTGACCCGTGCGAAAATTTCGCACAATATCGTATTTAACACTACAACTGTAAATGTTATAGTGTGAAAATGAATAAATGTGTCTATAAGTACATAATATTCTGTTAAATATTTTCACGGGTCAGTTAGATGTTTGATTGAAAATCATTCAAAAAATAGACATTTATTTTAACAGAAATTGAACGGGCATGAGAATTGAAACGGGCGCGGGTAGATCTCATTAAATACGTGACCAAAAATAAATAAATAAAATACCCAGTTAAAGCTTATAATTTCTACTTTCGACGAAAACAGCGCCACCTGTTGGTGACACATGTTTATTTTCTATGAAATGAAAAATGTACAGAAGATGGCGCTTGAATAGCCCTAATACTACCGATATATTCAACTTTAAATATAAGAGGCGCCATCTTCGATATAGAGATCAGTGGTGCATACTGTAAACTGCTAATATTGTTTTTAAAGAGGTTTTATAAAATAAATCAGTTAAAATAATTTTTTGGGGTCACGTATTTAACGAGATCTACACCTTTGAGAAATAATATATATGATTTTTATTTTATTAACAAAACGATTTTATCCGAATTTTTGCATATTTTTCGTCAAAAGTAGAAACTATAAGCTTTTACTGGGTATTTTTCTTATTTTTTTTGGTCAAGTATTTAATGAGATTTAGCCGCGCCAGAAAAAAACACCTTTGAGAAATAATATATATAGGATGATTGGAAATCTAGTGACGTGCATCGATCCTTGCGGTAAAAGAATAAAGCATTTCCCGTGCTGACTGATAACTAATTTTACTTGTTTTTAATTTTCCAACCTAGCATGTGAACGAGATTATGAACGCGAGCACTAAATTTTAATTACATTTTTCCACTTTTGCTTACCTGGTTGCCTTAGTAACAAATGGGTAAAAAAAAGAAAAAAGATGTTCTATCTTAAGATAATTAAAATATTGATTTTATATTTGTTAACGAGTGCGTATATCGTGGCTGACAGAAAAGAAGTTTTTCGTCTGCCGCGGCATATATCTACATTAGAAAATGGCTTAGAATTCATTAATGAGTTCTTTATGTAACATGAATTGAATATTTTAATATGAGTTTTTACATTTAAAGCTGTGTTAAAATTTGTCGCAGCATGAACTAAATGTAAATACTGCTTGTTTGAGTATGATCGTCATTATAAATAAACACTTTAAATATTGCATTCACACAAACTACATTCTTCTAAATTTACTAATATTTCTTAAAATACAGATTTTGGGCAAAATAGTAACACGACATTACTTCGCTTCGAAACTATTGCCTATATTAATTACGAAATAGTATTCTGAGACAATTATGTAATTAAAAAGCATCTGAAGCTAGTAATTATATATCACGTTCATAAGTCTATGTATTTAATTTTTTGAAGTTCTGCTAATTCAACGATCCTCATTTACTTCGCCTCGATGGAAATGTAAACAACCTGAGATGCGCAGAAACAGAAGATTCGCAGTTACCCAGTGTGCGTAATGCAATCTGTTTACAACAACGGCGTTATCCAACTTTCTAAGAGAAGTGTCCCCTCCTATAAATTTGCCTTCGTGGTTTTTCCGTAGGGTTTGAATTGAGAGAATGTCTATGTTGTGGTATTTTTCTTTAACTGTGTTCCTAAACTGGTGTTTTCTTCTGTTGGTTGGTATCGAATGCACGGAGGGTCTATTATTGCGTTTTTCTATGGCAGTGTTCTTAAACCTTTGTTTTCCTCTGCTGGTTTTGTTAGAAGTATTATTCTGTTTCCGTACTCTTAAAATGAAGTTTTCGGTTGCTAGTTTGGCTCGATTGCAGGTTCCATTTCTTCATGTTTTTCTATCACCGTGTTCCTAAACCGTAGTTTTCGCCTGCTGGTTGGGTTTGATCGCAGGCAGCTTCCGCTTTTTCAAAGCCATGTGAGCGTTACTTCCGTCAGAAAAAATATCTGAGTTACTCCCTAGTCACACCTAAAGAAGTTTTACTTCAAAAAATATTTTCCGTTTTCAGGGTATTCAGAAGAATCTCTGCAAAAATTTGCTTCATTATCAGGCATGTGCTAACAGCGGGGGTGTTTAGCCCTCTCTGCATGAGAAAAGGGGAGCGCGGGCAAAATATTCCTTTAAAAACGATTAATGCGAATACGAAATACAATAAGCGAGTATGCAAACCACGTTTCGGAAATGGACCTGTAAAAGTACATGATTTAGAATTAATAAAAACACACACACACACACACAAAAAAAAAAATCAGTTTTATTGATCACATGTGTAACTCATAAGTTACGTAATTATTCTACAAGGTACAAGTGCAAGTGAAGTATGCTCCTTAATTAAAACAAACTAAATTTTACAATTAAATCACTAATCAAATACTGTAGAATTGATTTTAGTACATAATGCATTTACTTCACAGGTTCCTTCAAAAGTAGCATCCTTGTTCCCTTGATTAAATGTTGTTAATCAAACTCATTGCGTACACTGTTATAAAAAGTTCCTGAAATAAACGGTCATTGTCCGGCAGCATTGCTGTCGGGCAATAACCGTTTTCCCATTTCCGGTGATGAGAAAACGGTTAATTTCCATTCACATGTTATCTGACGAAACGGTTTCTCTCCGTTTTTTTCAGTCACAGAATCGGGTTTTTTACCGCTATTTTCAGGCAGGAAATTCCTCCCCCCCCCCCTATTAGAGAAAGGTATTTTCTTTTTCCCTACATCACAAAGAAGGATTTTAAGCATTATTAAAATTATGGAATCAGCTTTTGTATCACAATTGAACGATATTATGCCTTATAAACAAAACAACGGAAAAAAACACTTAAAATACTGGTGTTAAACGATAAAGTAAATAAAAAACACACATAAGATGTTACAGGTAAGTTGATACGTGCGTTTCGGACAAAAATTGTTTTGGCCTTCCTCAGTCAAAGCCCTTCGACATACGGAGCAGAAGGAACTGAAAAAAGTTTTTTTTTAGTTCCTTCTGCTCCGTATGTCGAAGGGCTTTGACTGAGGAAGGCCAAAACAATTTTTGGACGAAACGTACGTATCAACTTACCTGTAACATCTTATGTGTGTTTTTTACAAAGTTTTTTATTTACTTTATATTATGCCTTATTTTCTAATAAGCGACATTATTGAACAAAACCGGGTACCTACATACTTCTAAAAAATAATTTATTTACCCTAGAGCCTAGAATATAGTTTTTATACATTAAAAAATTGTCATTTTTGAAACCAAAGTTCTAATTCATTCAAATACATTGCGATACATTCAAATAGAAATTGAAGCACTTTATTCATTATTAGTTATTTTACACGTGAGAAAAAGCTGTCCTAGTCCAAATTTTCCATATATATGTGTGTGTGTGTGTGTGTAGGTAGATGGATAGACAACGTTAACAAAGTTTGTACGCATTCTTAGATGTTTAAATTTAGAATTTTTTGTAACTGCACCACCAGCTTCAATATTTTTTTTTGTGTGGTTTGGGGGGGGTCTGGTGGTAAAACACCAGACTTGTTTTAAAAAAGTATACATACATGTACATAAAATGTTATAAATAGTGCACAGTTAAAAAAATGTTGAATTATTCATTTTCTCCATTTTTTATTATCAGAGCTGCTATCTATTATTATTAGCTCGAGAAAATAAATTTTAAATCAAGGCAAATACATTACATATATCGTTTTACAACTGCTAAGAGATTTTTTAACCCTATCGTAAGAAACTACGTCCATTCAAGCAAAATCTTTACCGAAAGCATCCCCTCCATATTTAGGTTGTGAAAAAGATGCATTTGGTATTCGGATATAAAATAATCACAAGCGAATACACCGAGAAGTAAGCACCCACAGCAAAAGGACTTAGCTTTAAGTAAAATACTATACTCCAATTATCTGCAGTCGTCTATTACATGCTTAATGCGACGATATTTTTGTACGTTTAAGGGATCTTAACTGCAGGCAGAATGAGCAACGAACATCTTGCATTCAAAATTGCTAAAATCAGCTTTGTGGGTATTATGATCGGAAGTGACTCGGAGACATTTCATTAGTCCAAGCTCGCAGGTGCCAGAAAGAGAACGAATGCCCTTTTAGAACTGGACTTTCAGAAGATTCACAAATAATTTTCGTTTTTTAACAGAACTTCCGTTAAATTGATTCTCCCGTGAAAACTAGGTTGATATTGCCTGTGAAATTCAGATTTTTAATAACAGTGCAGTAATATTAAGAATACCTGATAGTAATGTTTACCATTAAATTCAAAGAAATTTTCAATTACAAGTTATGCATAAGCATTTAAATTTAACAAATGTCTAACCAAAGAAGAATTACATCTTTTCCTTTTATTAAAGGTGGCTATCCTCCCCTATTTTCAAGTCTACCCTCTTTTGGAGGAAGACATTCAAAATCTCCTGAAATTGATTTTTAGGTATTCGTAAGTGCTGCATTTTACGGCAACAATTTCATGGTTATCTTTGAGATCACTCGGCATATATGAATATGTTTTGGACCCCTTCCTCTAGTAGGTTATTAGTTTTGGAAAAGGCTGTCTAATCTAACACCCACGTTAACCTCGCATACATGCCGAATTTCGTATTAGCTTCTGGACGATAAAAATTTTAACATCCTCAACCTTGATTGCAGATGAATTTTCCCTATACTTCGAGTATCTAATGACATTTCTAGAACAGAAACAAAATTATCTCGTTCTATGATCAATTAATGTAATGGCGTGAGATCTCCCAGTTGATGCTATTAAATTCTAAACATTAGGTTACATTAAAATTCCTTAAAAAAAACTAATTTACATATTTTTTTCGTTTTTATTTTAAAAGAGGGAGAAAGGAATGTTCTCCAATTTGTCAAAATAACAAAAAGTTATGACGAATAGAATTCAAGATGCGACAGTTTTAAAATTATTTTACGAAAAAATTGGTCAAGACAGATACTTAGTATAAAAATCTACAAATTATGTTACATATTCAGAGCAAACTGTTTTTAAAGAAAATTTTCTCCTGTATCCGATGATACAACTGCCGTTTTGCTGCAAGCGTAATTACCGGCGTTATTACGAATTAGGTGAGAAAAAACGCCAAAAATCGCATAAAACATAAAAAAAAAAAATTCTAGGTCGAATTTTGAAAAAATCGCTTTGAGGTGCACATGAAGCACATGTTTAGAACTTCCCGAGTACCAAATTTGGTGTTTCTAGGTGTAGCTGTTTGTCCGACAGACGACATCTTTTAGAATAAGCAGAGATGAGCACAGTCGTGGCGCTTTGTCAGGAGGTTAGGATACGGTTAGTACCGGGCGTGTTTGCACTGCCTCCTCCTCGTTAAGCTTCTACTAAGGAAGTGAGGAGGCTAACAAAGGAAGTGAGGAGGGTAATATAGGCAAAGAGCCAGCACCGCAGCCCCCCCCCCTTTTCTGCTTTTACACGCACTTTTTCTCTTTCTGCTATCCACAGATACATTTCTCTCACACCAGTGGCGGCTCCTCCATTTGAGCACATGAGCACCTGAACCCCCAAAGGAAAAAACTGAAGAATAAACACATTAACAAATTAAATTTAAAGCAAATATTAAGCACACTTCTAGATTTATGTGAATTTAAAACGTGAGTTTTACTCTCTCCCTCCACCTCCCACTGGGATACGCTTATTATTAATAAAGTTAATAATAAGCGTAAAGTTAAATACGCTTATTATAGCTAATGCACTGAAGTGTAGGTTACTACAACACGGTCTAATCAGTCGCACGTGCGAACGGAAATTTTCCCCTCTGAACCGCTCTCTGGGATAAGAAGCCCAGACAGCTGGGAGGAAGCACGGCACTCATGAAATCTGTCCGTTCGCACAAATTCATTGTGCACCCATGGCCACTTTTTTGCGGTATCGCTTCCGGATTTTGCCTTGGTTTGTTACGTTCGGTTAGTTAATTTTTATTTCATTTTCTTAATATTTTTTTTATTTCTACAATTTTTCACTTGTTCTGGAAAATCTGCATGAATTCCATCAGTACCCTGTTGCCTGCATTCTCACCCATGATGTATGTAGTGTAGTGCGAGACAGTGGCGGCTCGTGGGGACGTTATTTTTTTTACAAACTAGTGTAAATAATTAAGATACGTGTTTCGGAGCTAAAGTAATGGCATTTTTCAATGTTATCGTTTGAAAAAATATTGAAATAAAATGAGTCAAGACAGCACCTTTGCTAAAACTTATCTTGGTGACGAAATGTAAGACCCAAGATGACTTGTTTTCTTTCAGTGCGTGCATTGTTTTCCTTTAACTGCTGGAAGCGCAAATATATTTTAATTTGTAAGGTGCGTCGTACCTGCCTGTTTAATTTTCGAAATTTGTTTTGTGAACCTCTTTTTAAATCACCCACGAGCCGCCACTGTCTCACACTACACTACATACCTCATGGGTGAGAATGCAGACAACAGGGTACTGATGGAATTCATGCAGATTTTCCAGAACAAGTGGACCCCTGATACCCGCCTCCACTATGACTTCTTCGTACTCTACCTCTCTTTCATGGACTCGCAAGACACTTGGGTGCGCCTGAAGTAAGAGTCGGAATTGTGCGATCTCATTAAATCACCTAAACTCGAGGTCCTAACCCAAGGCTGCAGCTTCGAATTACTTAATTCGGATAATGCTGTAGCCTTTGAGAACCGTATTCAGCACAAGCTTGTGCCTATAATACAAGTCACCCGGATGAGCTCCAACCTCAAAAGAAAGATAAGAGAGGAGCCTGATTCTGAGGATGAGAAAGCCGTTAACAAACTGGACTGGCAGGCCCGGATGCATAATAACTACCTTTACTCTCTGTTGGGAACGGGGGAACTTGAAGCCTTCTTATTGGCTGCTTTCTCAGAGCATCTTAAAATTTCAATATATGTGGTGGTGCCATCTATATTTTTATTGTTAAACTCATGACTGCCTCGCCTTAATTAAATTAACAGCATAAAAAACATCAGAATGATTTGTTTTGGTGTATATTTAATTTTTAAAAAAAATTCCTTCCATTTAACAGCATTCCTTTAAACATATTTTTCTTTAGTTAATTTGTTCTCTCTCTTAATCAGATACTCAAATGTTATGAATATTAAATACTACTAATTTTAAATGACAAAAATTGAACCCTGTTTTTCAAAGGAAATAAAGTTTAACAATGCCTACATATGTGTGACAAGAATATTCTAAGGATAGAGCATCTTCTCTTTTTTTTTTTTTTTTTTTTTTTTTAATTATAGCAAAGAAAAGTACTAGGTATTACTATAAAATGAAATTCATTTTTCATTGTAAGAAAGATACAGTTACCTTTTAGAATGACAATATTTTTATCAAAAGAGTATTCTGAATGATAAATTCAACATAATAGGATATATAAGAGGATTTTGTTAAATTTTAAATTTGTTTGTTTGATTAAAGATTTTGTTAAGTGATAATATTTTAAAACCTCAAATATTAGAAAAGTAATTATAAATTGATACAAATGCATTTATAATATACTTTTCTTTAAAAAATATTTAGAAATTTAAATGTTTTTAGAAATTAGAAAAGTATTTTTTTAATGCTACTATATTCATAGAAAAATATGCGAAACAAAAAATTTCCTTGAACTGGTAAAGACACTTACCTATGTATTTAGAATACTCTAATATAAACAATAAATTTCTCATTCAATATTTATTGCTGTAGTTTTTGAGTATACACAATTCTCAGTTAATTCTCTATAAGGCATTTCTTAAAATTATTCACATATATAGACAGAGACATATTATAGAATAAAACTTTATTAGCTTATAAACTTTCATTTATTTCTTCCTAGTTTTACATGTACGGTCACTTTTATTAATTGAATCTTTTTCACTGATGAAACAAAAATTTTAATAGATAAAAATATTTTTCAATTTCAAGAATTATTTCATTATGTAACTTTTTCAACAAAACTATTAGTACTTAATAAAAGTTCTTAATTTTCCTCTTTCACAAAGCGTCCTTTTTTTTTTTTTTTTCTCCCAAATGCTCCCAACTTTCTTATAATTGTTGAATATAAACCCCAGAACTTAGAAAGAGAAAGTAAATAACACAGAAATTCTTTTAATTTTATTTTCAGATTCAGACACGTTAAGATAGAAAGAATTATTTGGGGATGGTAGTATTCGAATAATTTTTCATGTGTAATCTTTTCCTTTAATATCCAAAAATTATAAATTAAATTTTTGAGGTTACAATTGAATAATAAGAAATGCAAGAAATATGGAAAATAAGTAAAATTATATCTTTAATATATATGTATTGTACAAAAAATTACAATTTAATGCAGTTTTGCATTTGGTTGATTCCTTTTTATATTTACAGAAAGTGAATGTTTCCTTTTTTTGCTGGGAAGTTTTTTTTCTGGAAAAACAGACATTGAAACAACTGATAAACTACATAGCTAATAAGAGCTAAGCTAATATAAGCTAATAAGATTATATCGAGCGCTGGGCTAAGAACAAGGTTAAAATAAAGAAGGAGCGGTAAGGCATCATGACGTCATGCATCAATCTTAGATAGCAGCCAATCAGAAGGCTTCAAGATCCCCCGTTTCCAGCAGAGAGTAAAGGTAGTTAATATGCGGCCCGCATACCCCCAGCGGGAAATTTTCCAGAAGGGCGGTCACTTTCACATGCATGTCGTTAAATATACCGTATTTACCCGTGTATACATCGAGAAATTTTAGACAAAAAAAAAAAAAAAAAAAAAAGGCTTTGAAGTGGGGGGATCGACTTATACACAGGGCTGTAATTTTTAATTTTTTATCTGAAGTCAAAAATGCCCTTTTGAAAGAGAGTTGTTCTCTTTCTGCATTCCATAACACAATGACGTCACCGATTTCCATACCAGGAGAGAAAAAGAGGAATGAATTGTTCTTTTCCTTAATAGCGCTGGAGTCTGAGTGATGTGATTGGTCCAGGTGACTCCTAGAATGAGATTCCGAGAATGTAGCATCCCTATATGTGCAATTGAAATGCTCGTTCTTCATAGTACACTTTTTCATTACTTCGTTTATCTTACTATACTTTTTCTCCTTGTTTCTACTGATATGGCTGATTTAGTTAATAGAAAACAGAAACGTAAATTTTGTATATAGTCATCTGTATTATTAAATATTTAGTACTTTCTTTTTGTTTTGCTTTTCAGATAATTTTGAATAAATGTATTTATAAAAAATTAAAGTTGCTTTATTATTGAATATTTAGTACTTTATTTTTTTTCCCCAGATGATTTTGAATAAATGTATTTAAAAAAAAAATTAATTTCTTGATCGAGAAAATGGGGGGGATCGACTTATACACGGGATTTTAAAAAATTCAAATTTCTTGATTGGGAAAGTGTGTGTGGGGGGGGGGGTGTCGACCTATACATGGGTAAATACGGTAATATATATGCTCAGCTAGCACGCATATGTTGGGTTACCGTTGGCACAAGGTAGTTACGTTGGGCAAACGTATGATCTCCAAACGGAAATGTCGATATTCTGTTGGCTAAAGGTTGTGATGGCAAACGGTAGGTAACAACCGTTGGTTATATGTTTAAATGTTGTGTTAGCCATCCGGTTGCCGTTTATATATATTTCCCGTGCTGGTGTGATCAGTTGTATCCGGCCCTTTATATCTCTCTACTGTGTGCAAGATACCAGCAGCATGGCGGGGAAAATATTTCACGCGGGCTTAGCTCCCGTGGAGAAATTCTCGCAGCACATCTGCTTATGGTACATTGTTAAACAACAAAGAGAGGAGAGAGAGTTGAGCACACTTGTTTGTGCCTTCATACTTTTTCTCCTTGTTTACAACCCTCTCCATTCTGATTGCTGGATAGACATAGAAGAATAATTAAAGTGGTCGATAGAAATAAAAACTTAAAATTCCTAGCAATTGGTCCGATCATTTAGGCCGAAAAAATCTGCAGCCTTCAGCACAGTGTACTTCATCTTTTAACACCGGTTTGAGTGTTTTTTGTTAATTAAGGTGGTTATTTCATATATGGTACCAGGTGCCTTGTAGGGTTAAAGTCGTGTTCCGAAATTTTTAAGACTGTCATTTGTCTATTAAAATTGGTCACTAATGCCTCCAAAATGCAGAAGTTATAACCCCACAATGTGCTTCCAGCTCTCCCTGCTTTTACAAACACCGATGTCAACTACAATGTATTCACGGTTTCTGTTAGGCAGCCGTGTGAAGATCGCAGGCAGCCAAAAGCATGCACCTTACATTCTGTGGTGCTGCCATCTATATTAAAGTTTCTGAACTAATAAGGCATTAAGAATGTATTTAGTCAAAAACATCTATCTTTAAAATTTATATTAAAGCTTTGGTCCGAAATGAGCAAGCTTCTTAAGGCACAAGCCTACCCTCATAGCATATTTTAAAGTAAAATTTTAATGAAAAATTCATTTTTTAAAATTAAAATGAGATATAAAAAACTAAAAATTTAAATAAGGTTTTAATGAAATTCGGTGTAAACCGAAATGTTGGAAAATTTAAGTTAAATTTTGTTAAAAAAATTGCCTTATGCTACTTATACAGTACATAACTAAGATATTTAGGTACATGTGCATTATCTTGGCTGTCATTTCTGCCAAACAATTTTTGCATCAAATGTGCTGGCAAACTGTTGCCAAACGTATTTCTAACTATGAATTATTTCATTTGTCCGGCATTCACCTTGGCGAAAAATTGCTCGTCTTGGCAGACCACCGGTATAATACGTAAGTACTGATATTTATCTTATGAACCAAAGATTAGCAAAAATTCTTATAGTTATGAAAATATTTCAATTTTTATACGAAAACTCGGTATATTTCTAATAAAAGTATATTTTGAAGAAAAAGTGGCCATAAAATCAATAAATAAACACACATATAATAATGTTCTACTTTATAACACAGCTAGTATTGATCAAAAATATCCTGAAAATTTTTCGAATCACTATCTTAAACAGATCATGAGATATGACATTAAAAGAAAATTTACGTAAAACAGGATTCTTCAGAAAACGCATTTAAAGACTTTAATATTGTACAAATTTCTATCCTTCTGGTTCATTATTTTGCGAACTAAAATAGGAATTGAATAATTCCTAATTAAAAGCTGTTTCAGGAACAACACATAACATTAATTTTATGGTCATTTAGCTTAATATAAATTCACTAAAAAATTGATTTTTTTTCTATTAATTAAACTGTTTTACGATTGCATGCAATGTACCTGTGAAAGCACAAATTATAGCAAAATAAACACACTGGATGGTTTAGTTAAAAACAATTTATTTCCTAAAAAAGATTATTAATCATTTTCATCTTCTGATGACTCTTCATCTGCTTCCTGCAGCCATTTAACAAATGCATTTGCCTAAAAATAAAAGTGCAAGAGATAATGAAATTAGGATTAACACATAAATTACATTGACAACTTTTGTGAGTATCATTTTATAAGGTTACTATATAAAATAGCTTTAAGTTGTATCAAATTATAATATACTAGAAATTTAACATTTTGTGAAGCAATAACACTGCAATGTTTTCAATAAATATTTGTTTGATGGTTAATAGATAAGTTGAAAAAACTTTTGTTTTGATAAGGAAAAACTGTTAATCTTAATTCTAAAAAATATTTTAATTGTACTTATAACTTTAAATGTTTCAAATAACTAAAAAAAGTGGAAAAAAAGACTTAAGGATTATATTTTAAAGCACACTAATTTAACCTCATATTTGAGAAAGCCCATAAGTCACTATTTTAGTCAAAATAATTTTGTATCAAAAAACTATTATTTGTGGGTACTTCCATTCTCTCTCTCCCCTACCCCCTTGTTACTTTCCGAACATGTACCATGTAAGGAAAGTATTGTAATCATGAAAAAATTCAACTTCGATATTTTGGTGTTTTTACACGTTTTGAGGGCTTCTGAATCCATTTATGCTATTTTTACGAGATGTATGTGTGTATGTGTGTGTGTGTGTATGTGAGTGAACACGATAGTTCCTGAACGGAGCATTCGATTGAGCTCAAATTGGATATACATGTCATAAACCACCGTCGCAAGACCGGTATTGATTTTGGTGTGTATAGGACTTATAGTTTTTCTACAGGGCTACGACAAAGATTTCTTTTACATTATGGCCTATGGGGGGAATTTCTTGAAAGTGCGCTAGCGTTTAAACGGAGATTCGATTGAGCTCAAATTGGGTATATATGCTATAAACCACCGTCGCAAGACTGTTATTGATTTTGGTGTGCATAGGACTTATAGTTTTTCTACAGGGCTACGACAAAACTTTCTTTTATATTATGGCATAATGACCTATGGGGAGAAATTCTTGAAAGTGCGCAAGCGTTTAAACGGTACATTCGATTGAGTTTCAATTTGGTATATATGTTTGAATTATTCATCGATTAAAATTTATTTAAATGCTTGGTAATGATCTTAATCGTAAGTGTTCGGAAAGTCGAGTGGAGTCACTCCAGATTTTTTTTTTAATGTTACTAATTTCTAATTTTTTCCTTTTCTAAATGGCAACTACCTCAGGTTGTTTAATGTTTATTTCAGTCCTATAATTTCTGCTTTTGTAGATGTTTGGACATTTTTACAACTGGTGAGAACCAGACCTTTTGTACTAAATGATCACTTTCTTGTTAAGTACAATTTCTGTGTGTTGTTATTCAAAATTTTTATATTAATTTTACATTTTAACACTAGTTCTTGTTGCGCATTTTTTTGTTAAAGTAAACATATTTAATTATGGCATTCTACAATGTCTCCTTATCTCCAAGATAAGAAAAAGAATTTCTCGTATCACCGTCAATCGTTTGTGTGATTATATCATGTTAATTTTTTTTGTCCTGACAATTTTTGAAAATGTGCCAAATTGGTGTGAAAATGATTATAGAACTTATATTGGAAAAGTATCTGTTAATAACGTTTTCAAATATTTTCTTCTTAAACGAAACTTAAATAGGACACATTCTTGTACTGAAACAAGAATTTATTAATTAGGGTAAGACTTGAGTTAAGTTTGTTTGTGTTGTTAAGGCAAAGCTGTACGTGCGCTATCTCCCTAGGATGAGGGTAACTAGGATGAGGGGTGCTTTGATCGGAGAACTTTCTAAGGGGGTCTAATGCACATTCACATTACATCTGGAGAAAACTGATCAAAACTCCAGACTGTTAGATTGACAATCATGCTATCAGGCCGGAACCCAGGACCTTCACATTTCAGCTGTCTACCATTTTGAGTGTTTTATTCACTTGGCAATGGTGGGGATCAGACTTGTGTTAAGACTGAAGATAAAGGGCTGTGGAAGCCTAGTGGTTAAGGCATTTTATTCGTAACCAGAAGGTTGTGGTTTCAATACTGATGTACCACTAAGACCGTGTACATGCATGCTAAATCCATGGTTCTGAAAATCTCTCGGTGGTTGCTAGCAGTTTTTGAGGGGTGCCAATATTCGGAAGCCCACACCTTCTGATGAGGATCCAAATTGTGGCAGGAAACTATGGGAAGGACATATGTAGCTCTAAACGACACATTCAGCGACATGTTTTTTTGTTTGCGAGGAGAGAACAGCTCAAGATGAAAAAGTTGTGTATTAAATTATGCACTTTATATACAATTTTCTTGTGTACTTCAGTAAAACCAATACTTGTAAATAATAAAATTAAAATAGAAAAACAGTCAATCTAAGAAGTAATGGATGATTACCGGTTTCTTTACACGTTCATTTTCTGGAGCAATACTTCTAAACCATTTAAGTATGACAGGTTCACTCAGAATGTCTTTATCATACCAGAAATGTATGACTTGTATCACAGCAGTAGAAAGCTTTTCATAGTTTGTCATGAATTCCTATATCAAATTAAATAAATACAAGATTAAAGAGTAAACAAGTTAAATATAAAACTCTGAATGTCTTTAAAATTTAAGATATGCATTAGAACTTTTTCTTGATGGTATGCCTCATAGATTTTCAATCTAAACATTCAAAGAATTCTTACCAATTTAAAACACATTCCTCCAAAAGGCTAAAAAAAAATGTATTTTTGCAAATGAAAAAATTAAAAACTTCCATGCAATTTTTAAATACTATTCCCCCCCCCCTTTCTGCACAATTTTTTAAATTAAAATGAAAATACAAATAAATTATACAGGAAAATCTTTAGTGAACTGTTGTATACACTAAATTTTCTGAAATTATGAACAACCCCCTATTCACAAACTGAGAAGTATTTAACATTTTGTATATAATTATATTTGCACTTTAAACATACTTCAAACATATTTCTCAATAATTGCACTTAAACAAAAATTAGTAAATGATATACAGTGAAACACATTTAACACGAAAAATTGGTTAACACAAAATGAAAAAAGCAGTCCAGACAGCAACAATGGAATTTATTACAAATCTTTTAACATGAAAAAATATTTCAGTCGCCTAAGTTTTGTGTTAAATGCTTTTCACTGTATACCTTTTAAATGGCATAGAAGATATTTTCACAGGCCGGAAATCAGTAACAAGTACAGTACACTCCCTCTAATCCTCAAACTCTTATACAGATATAAACAAATAATTTACATTGCAATATTTCTTCATGGGTGAAAGTAAAATAACTAGAATAAGAAGTTCTCTTTAATACTATCTTCTAATTTATAATTATAAATAAAGCAACGATTTATTAAAAAGTCAACATTATACAATATTGATACATGGCAAGGCAAGGAATCCTTTTATATTTAGTATGACTTTGAATCTTTCTAGAAAAATATCTTATGGGCAGAAACACCGTCTCGCCAAGCACAGAAGTTTTAAGCTGTTAGATCAAAATGGCAAAGTAATTTTAAATTTCCAAGTGTAGTTATTTTAAAATTAGACTCTAAAAAACAGCTCACTTCAAAGTGAAGTGGAAAAAAAATAATGATAGTATTTTCTCCAATTTTATTACTAAATAACCTTGATAATTGAATAATGGTTTAATAGTGTCATTATATGCAGAGTGTATACTGTTGAACATACTTTTCAGTTAAGCATTCATTATTTGGATGTCAACAAAGAGATGACCGATAATTCACATAATTCTATAATCCGCACAACCCTTGGTCCCAACCTGTGCAAATTAGAGGGAATGTACTGTAATTTTTTTTGGAAGGCTTTAAAATCAAATACAGATTTTCTTGAATGCAAATGCAGTCTGTGGTTGCATTTTGCTAAAGATGTTATTTTAGATGTATGTTGACTCTGTTTCAGTTAAGGTTGTTTCAACTTTCTGTCACAAGAAAAGCTCTCTTAATACTGCAGTTTGAAAAATTATGCGATACTAGCTGCATTTCCCGGATGCATTGGATGTTAGGGCATAATTTGAAAAAATAAAAAAAATTGTCTGCTGATGTCAACCACTCATCTGCTTTGTTTCTCATAATCACATGTATTTTTAATATCTATGCATTTTTCTTGTTTCTAACAAATAATTTTGCTGTATAAGGCTATGTTTATTTAATCATTTTTGTTAACTTTTAACTAATTATTTTAATAATATATCAATAACAGTTTAGTTAAGCTTATACAGTCAAATCCCATTTTAATGGAGTCCAAGTGACCAGCGAGATCACTTCACTGTAATGAAAATTCGTTAAACCAATATTGTGAATTTTTATGATGACCAAAACAAAATTTGTTATAGCAGAATTTTCAGATTGTGAAGTTATACATACAGGGGGGCCATAACTAAACTGCAAGTGTTCAAGGGGTGCTGGAGAGAAAACTACCGAGAATATTCCAGTGTAATTTGGTATCTACACATTTCAGAATATGCGTAAGTCAAATATGCAAAAAAAAAAAAAAAAAAAAAAAAACAACGTCATTTTCACCGGATAGATGGCGCTGTACCGTATTTCAAAGCTCACCGGGGGCATATACAAATTCCAAAACCAATAGACAGAGCATAGTGACATTCTAAGAGGCATATAAACAATATAAAACAACATTTACAGTTTATCAAAATTCCATACAATTCGCTTCAGTAATTAAATTTTTACAGTAGCATGTAATCAAAAATTAACGTAAATTAAGATCATAAATTAAACAATTCATAAAGACACTTTGGAAAATAATTAAACAATTATTTATTCTCACTGACACTCATTGGACCTCTTAATACGCCGGTATTCTTTCAGAGTAGCTGAATAATTGCTACTGTTGTATTGTTTTTGGGGGATAATGTTTTTTACAAATCAAAAGCAGTAATTTTTTTTTAATTGTTTTAACCATTAATTATTTATTTTCTTAATACTTGTAATTAACTTGGAAGTTTAATTTAAATACCTTTTGTCAGGAGATATAATGGTCTGGATGACTCTTCTTCTATAACTCAATAGCTAATCTTTTAAATTACTACTAATCATCCTTTTTTTGTTGGGATCCTTTTTTTAAATAATTACCTTTTCTTTAAATTAATCCTGCCTTTGTTTGCCCGGTCTCCGGAGGTGTAATTTTAATTATCAGGTAATTTCTGTCGATTTTCTGCTGACTATTAAGTTTCCCTCTCTCTTCAATAGCCTAACTCATTTCTTGCAATATCTTTCGTTCATGTCCGGTTTTTAATTAGTTTTACTCTCTTCTAATTTTAATTTTTATTCCAAATTTTACCCAGGGTTGTCTCGGACGATTAGCTATCTCCCGCTAAAATTTTTGAAAGCTTAACATTTTTAAGGCCCTTATGATCAATTAAGTTTTTTTCCCCATTTCAAGATGGCCGTTCTTGCCTGCGTTTCTTCTCGGCCAGGTTGGTTTCTTTCCCGCGTGCAGTAGTTGCTGGCCGCCATTTTCTTTTTCTCGCTTCCTTCCCCCGTCGATCGAATGTTCTCGAAGTTTCCCGGCTGAGATGGCGCGCTCTGATTGGTCCCCGCGGCCGGCGTCTCTTCCATGCTCCCCAAGCGCGGGGCGGAAAAAGATTCATTCTGAAAGCTGGTGTGCTGCGGGTAGGACGTGATCTCGTCCGGTTTCTTTTCATCGCATTTTTTTTTTGGGGACCTAGCACGGCTTATCAGTCGTGACTTCATCAAGAATCAGTATGTGAGGTTTTTACGCTAGGGCCAGAGGGCCAGCTACTCCATGATCACCGTATAAATTTTTTTTCTTTTTTTGGTGCGTAAGCACCCGGTGGCCCCACCACGTTTGTTTCATGATCGTTTTTTTGCCAGTATGCTTCACCTCACTTGATGTGAATTGGGCTTAAGCCCCCACCCCTTTTTATTCATCTTCGACGTCCGGCTGCGATCGACTATGCGGAGATCTCCCAATTTTGCCCTGCCCGGGAGACGCTTGTGTTGACTGGAACGCGAAGTCCCCGACACCTGCAGGAGTTCCCTGACCAGAGGAGAGACCAAGATGCCGCCTCCGGATGCCATCAGTGACCGTCCGTTGGTTCCCTGAAACGTCGAGACCAGACCTGCCATTGGATCCGTGGGTGAGACCTGACCATTACTTTTTTTTTATCTGCCATTTCTCCACCACGAGCTGGATCAGCGACTTCATGCTTCAAGCTGTGCTAGAACTATCCCTTTTGTTTTTGTAATGTTAAATGGGGGGGGATTAAATAACAAATGCTAAATTTTCTTTTTTTAACTTTGTGTGCCATACTAATGTATTACTTCCAGTAACGATGTCTAAATCTTTTTTTTGTAAAAATCACAATTGTGGATGCCATGTTGATTTCTGGTTTGGCCTAAGCTAATCTCTGTAATTGTTTGAGTTGTTCTGCACACCAATGTATTTTGCTGCACCCTTGGTGAAAAAATTGCAAAGTTCCCTTTTTTGTTTTGTAATTTCTTTATTTTGGCAATTGTTTAATCTAACCTGTTGGATAAAAGGTGGGGACTTGTTTGCCCAAATTTTTTTTTCTTTTTTTTGATAGGATAAATAATTTTTTTTTTATAATTTTTTTCTTTTTGCTGCAGCAGAGCCTTTTAACTTAAGTACTTGGATCCAATCAAACTACCTTTGTCATGACAATTTTATTTAAGCATTTTCTTTTTTTTTTGTTTAATTTTTCAAGGGCTAATAATTGGGTAATTAAAGCAATCAAGTATTTTTTTGTTCCTGTGCAATTCTACCACGCGCTGTAAAACCCCTGCGCAGTGTTTACTTACTTTTTTCATTTCTTTTACTGATGTCGCGAGGCCACTAGCTGTTTACCCCTGTTATTTGTTAAATAAATTTGTGATTTGGTGATCTAATACGATGTCTCTGTGTTTATTTTACCACTTTTCTAACACACACTTCAGGCAAGGCTGAGATCATTGGGTTATTTTCTACACTTTCGGACACAACGCAAGGTATAATCTTATTCTGATTTTGGTAACTTGCTCAATTTAAAAATCAAATTTTTTTAACTAAACTAAACTTTCACGGCAGTAGTAAGCAGAATACTACAAAATGGTGCCGTGACCTCTCCTTGCCAATCTTGTGTGTGTTGAATGAGGTGAAATGGATACAGAAAACTTTCATTTTTTTTTGATGCATTTTCATATCTCTTTGTAACTGGGGACTGTCTTGAGAAGCGTATTGGGTGGTAAACTTTTATTTTGGGAGTTTCAAAATTTTCTTTTTCCTAAGTCCCAGTATGGCTCAAGAAGATGGTGCCAGGGCGGCGGCATTGCCAGGTCCGGCTTTTATCGGCATGCTCCCACCACTGTCTGGTAGCAACAGCTCCAATTTTTTTCACTCCCTTTCCCTAATTCAGCCCTTGGCGGCCTGGACGGATGACCAGGCCTTGGCAGTCGCAAAATTGAAAATGGAGGGTGCTGCTCTCCAATTCTACACATCTACCTTAGAGGCAATTGAGGGTCTTACGCTGAAACAATTCAAGGACCGCTTCATGGCACACTTTGCAGAAGCGGGATCCTTGGCCCAGGACATAGAAAAATTAACGTCCTGTAAGCAAAATTTTGGGGAGACAGTGCGTGATTACGCCACTAGACTGGAAGGAATTGCCCATAAGGCCCTCAAAAATCCCATAAATTCCTCGGACACGATACCTCAGAGCTTCTCACAGGAGATGCTCCTTTCACAATTCAAAGCGGGTCTTCTTCCAAACATTAAGGCCCAGGTCGTTGTTGTAGACCCTAAAACTTTTGTCGAGGCGGTACAGGTCGCGAAACGTGTGGAAGTGGCACTCCAATGCCACCTGTCAGACATAAATGCCGTAACGGCACGTTCCCAGATGGTTGAAAGCGACTTTGAGAGGCTCCTTAAGGCCACTACGGACTCATATGCAAAAAGCCTTGAATTGCTCACCAGCCAGATGGCTGCGATGCAGGCTCAGCTATCACAAATGCAGTCGCAAAGTTTTATCCCACAATCTTTTCCTCCACAGCGACATTCCCAACCTGCCCGAGCTCAACGTAACATAACTTGTTTTTATTGTGACCGCCCAGGACATTACGCGAGAGATTGTCGAAAAAAAACAACGTGACCAGGCTGCTAGATCCCAACACAGGCCTCGTCAGGAAAATCAGACTCCTGCCAATGCTTCAGGCTCTGATCAGAGTGGGGTAAATGATGGAAATTTAAACTAAGTTTGGGGGGAGGTTGGTCTGGATCGCAACACTCCATTAATTCCCCGTTTGATCCCGCTGTGCAACCTGTAGTAAGTGTGTCGAGTTCTTTACCAATAATTTCAGTTAACTTCGCCAATTTTAAGTTTCGTGCACTCATAGATTCTGGTGCCTGTGTTAATTTAATTTCTTCTAATGTTTTTAATATTCTAATTAACTTTAAGGAATTTGATAGTTCTCACCTCTCTTTAAAGGCTCTCACGGGTTTTGACATAGTCACCCCAAAATTAATTCAAACTGAGTTGCACATTTCTAACACCCCGTTTTCATGTAATTTTTTGGTTGCTCAGAGTTGTCTTTCTCCTAACTTTGATGTCATTTTGGGACTTGATTTTCTAAAGACTTACAAATTTCATATCGATTGTGACAACTGTATTTTATTTAATGATGATATTAGAGTGGTCTGGACGCATGAACATCCCCCGTTTTCTCTGAATGCTGTCGTGCCAAGTGCACATGATCATGTTGATCCTGATGTTGACTTTTCTCTTTTTGGCAAGTTACCCGCTAAGATCATTTTACCCGCTTATTCTCAAAAGAGATTTTTTGTGACTATTCCAAACTGCGATCCCTCTTTCATTAATTCTACTGTAATAATTGAACCAAATCCCGATACAAATTTAACTTCCTTTCTTGTTGCCAATGCTATTTCCACCATTAATGAAAATTGTCAGTGTTTAATTCAAGTTATTAATCTTACCCATGATTCCATTACCTTAAATAAGAATATGAAAATTGTTAATATTACCCCTATCCATTTAAATCAAGTTTCTGACGAAGTCAACTCGGTAGAACAACAAACTGGTTCAGATGATTTTAGCCAGTGGGCTAAGGACATAGATTTATCCCATCTTGACGAATCTCAACGCAATGACATGATTGCTCTTTTGTCCAAATATAAGTCTGTTTTTTCTTTAAACTCCTCCGACTTGGGCGCCTGCCCCATCATTCAACACCGTATACACCTTACTGATGACATTCCGGTTCGTTCTAAGCCCTATCGTGTCCCGTACCACCTCAAGCCTGAAATGAAGAGGCAGATTCAAACTCTCTTGGAGGCTGGCATTATCGAACCATCGACCAGCAGTTATGCTGCGCCAGTCCTTCTGGTCAAAAAAGCGGATGGATCATTTCGCCTGGTGGCCGATCTCCGTAAGCTTAATGCCAAGACCATACCAGATAATTTCCCCCTTCCGAATTTGCAAGAGATGATTGATTTTCTTTCTGGGGCTAAATTTTTCTCTTCCTTGGATTTGACGTCAGGCTTTCACCAAATGTTCATGCATCCAGACGATGCTCATCTCACAGGTATTACTACAGAGGAGGGCCTCTTTCACTTCAAACGGATGCCATTTGGCTTGCGAAACGCGAGTGCTAGTTTCCAGAGGTTAATGGGCGTTGTGTTATCCGGACTATCTAACTTCCAAATCGGTGTTTATATTGATGATGTGGTTGTGGCATCAACTACCTTCGAAGACCATCTATCTAGGCTCGAGCTCGTTTTTCAGCGTCTAACTGATGCAAACCTAAAACTTAAACCCAAAAAGTGTGCTTTGGCAAAAGGTGAAATTACGTATTTAGGACATAGAGTAACGGAGGGTAAGGTAATGCCAGATCCTAATAACATCAAATCTATTCTCAATGCTGCTGTTCCAAAAACCCGAAAACAAGTTCGCTCAGTTTTAGGCCTGACTGGTTTTTATAGAAAGTTCATCAATAATTACTCCTTAAAAGCTCTCCCTTTAACTAATTTAACTAAAGACTCTGTAAAATTTTCCTGGGGGGATCTCGAACAAGATGCCTTTGACCAACTTAAGTCGGATTTAACGAAAGAGCCTTGCTTAAAATTACCAGATTTCAATAAGCCCTTTTCTATCTGTACTGACGCGAGCAAGTTCGCCATGGGCGCTGTGCTCACACAAGAGGATGAAGCCGGTTTTCCGCACCCAGTCTGTTTTGCTTCCAAAAAATTTTCGGCCGCTGAAATAAATTATTCTGTTGTGGAGAAGGAAGCCCTTGCCGTGGTTTTTGGTATTAATCAATTTAAACAGTATATTTATGGCACTCATGTAGCTATTTTTTCTGACCAACAGTCACTTTCGCAACTTTTTAAATTGAAGGATCCCACCTCTCGCATAGCTCGTTGGATTATGACGTTACAACAATATGACTATACTATTGTACACAAACCTGGACGGTTAAATTTAATGGCAGACTTTCTTTCTAGAGAAGTTAACGCTGTTGATAATGTTCCATTTAAGTGTGAAATTTTACCTTTGCCTAACCAAGACTTAATTAAATTACAACAGGAAGACTCTTTTTGCCAAAAGATGGCGAGTCATATTTCACAAGATCCTTTTTTCATTCATAAGTCAAATAAATTTTTTTTTCAACAAAATATTCTTGTCTGCCAATCTACTGATGCAAATTTTTCCAATATTCGACTTGTTGTCCCTCACTCGCTTGTTCAAGAAGTTCTTCAAGCCTGCCATGACAACAAAACTGTTGCACATCCAGGTCTTTCTCGAACATTGCATCGGGTTAGGCAAAATTTTTTTTGGGTAGGTCTGTACCGTAATGTAAAGAATTATGTGATGTCTTGCCATTCTTGTTTACAAAGACGTGGTTTCAAAAAAGGTCAAAAGGCACCCATCCAGGAGATCCCCACTGTTGATAGACCTTTCCAGAAGTGTGCGATTGATGCGGTTGGTCCCTTCATTACCTCTAAACATGGGAACAAATTTTTAATTGTAATTACAGATTATTTTACTAGATTTCCAGAAGCTTACCCTGTTAAAGACATACAAAGTGCCACTGTACCTAGGGTTTTGGTGGACTTTATTTCGAGACATGGCATTATGGAGGTGCTGTACTCAGACAGGGGGTCCAATTTTCTGTCGCAGGCAATGGAGGAAGTCTATAAGGTCTTAGGAATCAAGAAAATGCACACGGTGGCCTATAATCCGCAAGGCAACGGGGTCGTTGAACGGTTGAACAAGGTTTTAGTAGACTCTTTAAGTCATTTGGTTAGTGAAACTCAGGAGGATTGGTGCGAACAGGTTCCTTTTGCTTTGCTGGCCTTTCGCACTGCCTACCACAGAACTATTCAAAACACTCCTGCTTTTCTCACCTATGGTAGAGATCTGGTGTTGCCTTATGACCTGATTTTTTCATCAAAATTCAGGACATATGCCGACACTAGATCCTATGCTCAGGAAATTGTCACCAATCTCCAGAACACTTTTCCATTAATTAAAGATCGCCTTGAAGTTGCCTCTCATAACCAAGCTAACTCTGCTCCTACAAAATTTAACTTAAAAGACATTAAAGTTGGTGACACTGTCTTCTTACACACACCTGCACATAAACCTAATTTGTCGAAAAAGCTTTGTAAATTTAATAAGGGTCCCTATCGCGTTTTAAAGCAATGTTCTCCTGTTTTATTTTTGATTTCTCTTTTAACTAACCCTTCAGATGTTCAAAAGGTACATGTCAATAGAATTTTTAAAGTTGTTGATAGAGATGTTTTTCCTACTAGTAATAACAACTTGCCACACACTCCTGAGCCTGTTTTACCTGAGTCTACCCCTTCGTCTTCAACTGAGGATTGGGAAGCGAAGATGTTAAAAGAGTACCCAAACCCCTTTCTTCCTTATGATTCCACTTGGGATGACAGTTTTGGTAGTTTTCAAGCTTCTCCTATGCCGCCTGTTGTAGCCCTGTCTGATGCAGAACCTGTTACTGATTTTTTTAGAGATACTGTTGTGTCCCCTGTTTCCTTTTTAAGTTCAAATGGTGATGATATTGATGCCGCAACCCCATCTTCGATTTCTCCAGGCCTGTCTAGCTCCACTAGTAGTCATGGGTATAATCTTAGGCCACGTGATCAATTTGGCTTTGTAATTAAAAAGTAGTGCTGGGTCTTTTATTTGCGAATCATTTTTTTTTCCTTTTTGAATTTAGGTGTCATTTTAGTATTGTATTTTTTTTTAGTGTTTGCATTTGTGTTTACCTTTTTCGTTTACTTTAAGTTTCTTGTGGGTGGGTTGTTTTGTTTACTTGTTTGTTGGTATCAATCAAATTTTACCTGCACAATCTGTGTTATATGTTGTTACATTTTTAATACAAGTTCCTATTGAAGTAAATATTTTGTTTTGGTTTGATGATTTTGTGTAAGTGTTATAATCTGATGTAGTACCCTTTTGGTAGTACAAATTGTGTATGGCTAAGGGCCATTGCAATAATTCATGTGATATATTTTTTTTTTTTACCTTTTATTACTGTCTAACCACATGAAAGCTTTCGTAAAATACTTTTACCTGATTATGTCAAACAAAAACTTGTACTGGAATTGTCAAATCAGTGCAGAGATTTCTGGGTTCAAACTTTTGTTCTCTCTGAAATGGCTTGAGGAAAATTTTAAAGTTGTTAACTTTGCTGGTGTAGACAATCCCAGGGCCTTTATCTAAGAAACTTGGGGTTCAAAATTTTTTTTTTCTCACTTGGTTTACAATAAGTAATTCCTTTTGTTACTACCAACCTTCTGGTTACATTTTGTTAAATGGGGGGGGTGTTTGCTTTAAGTTATTCATGCTGGTTTGGGCTGTTTTCTTAAAATTACCTTGTTTTGTTTTGTTTTCCTCTTTGGAGAAAATGATTAGTGTCCAGATGTGTTTCTAGAGCCTTCTTGGTCACTTGAATTAACCCCCATGTTTGGTGGTGATTGTTCTTGGGTCACAATTGGGCTGGTGTTTAGCCTGTTGTACTCAGACCAATTGCTGCTGGATGTGAGGTTATTCAGGGATCATTTCTCTCCTGTCTCCTAATGTTTTTACCAACTTAACCTCTAAATTAATGCATTAATTGGGTTTTTTTCATTCTCTACAAATTTGGGATTGTCATGCCCCTGTCAAATTTTTTGTTCTCACCATTTCTTTGAAAGGGGGGGTGGTTCAACATCCTAGGTACTTGTCTGCCCTTGCCTGCTAGTGGTCTTGTATTCAATACATGACACTGACTAGCCTTTTATTTACTTTTCGAAATCTCTGAACTGATTTTTACCCACGCTTGTGACAACAAACTCCACGTAGTGACTACTTATACGAGGACTTTACAAAATTTTGCTACTGACCACTTCCTTGGACTCTAAATCATCATGGTCAGCATTGCATATTACCCTTTTATACCAAAGATTTTTTACCTTTTTGTCTTCGTTTAATGTTGTTCTGTCATGTTTTATGTCGTACTACATATATACTGTATGTTTTTGTTGTGAAGGAATGTGCAGGTAAAACTTTGCCTTTTGATTGATTTTTTCTTTATGGAATATGTAGGTATAGGATTGAAATTTTTTTTATGTGTCCTGACTTGGGACATGGGTTCTTTATGTTTATTTGAGGTATTTTGAATTATGCAAATTTTTTTTTCTGGCTGCCATGGCTGGTCTTCCCCAGGTTTAGTTGTCAAAATGGTATTATACACTGCTTCTCAAGACATTTCACCAGTGTGTTCCTGGCTTCTCAACGAAAAATTTTTTACTTCGTAAAAAATTTTTTGGGGGAGAAGGAAGGATAATATGTTGTATTGTTTTTGGGGGATAATGTTTTTTACAAATCAAAAGCAGTAATTTTTTTTTAATTGTTTTAACCATTAATTATTTATTTTCTTAATACTTGTAATTAACTTGGAAGTTTAATTTAAATACCTTTTGTCAGGAGATATAATGGTCTGGATGACTCTTCTTCTATAACTCAATAGCTAATCTTTTAAATTACTACTAATCATCCTTTTTTTGTTGGGATCCTTTTTTTAAATAATTACCTTTTCTTTAAATTAATCCTGCCTTTGTTTGCCCGGTCTCCGGAGGTGTAATTTTAATTATCAGGTAATTTCTGTCGATTTTCTGCTGACTATTAAGTTTCCCTCTCTCTTCAATAGCCTAACTCATTTCTTGCAATATCTTTCGTTCATGTCCGGTTTTTAATTAGTTTTACTCTCTTCTAATTTTAATTTTTATTCCAAATTTTACCCAGGGTTGTCTCGGACGATTAGCTATCTCCCGCTAAAATTTTTGAAAGCTTAACATTTTTAAGGCCCTTATGATCAATTAAGTTTTTTTCCCCATTTCAAGATGGCCGTTCTTGCCTGCGTTTCTTCTCGGCCAGGTTGGTTTCTTTCCCGCGTGCAGTAGTTGCTGGCCGCCATTTTCTTTTTCTCGCTTCCTTCCCCCGTCGATCGAATGTTCTCGAAGTTTCCCGGCTGAGATGGCGCGCTCTGATTGGTCCCCGCGGCCGGCGTCTCTTCCATGCTCCCCAAGCGCGGGGCGGAAAAAGATTCATTCTGAAAGCTGGTGTGCTGCGGGTAGGACGTGATCTCGTCCGGTTTCTTTTCATCGCATTTTTTTTTGGGGGGCCTAGCACGGCTTATCAGTCGTGACTTCATCAAGAATCAGTATGTGAGGTTTTTACGCTAGGGCCAGAGGGCCAGCTACTCCATGATCACCGTATAAATTTTTTTTCTTTTTTTGGTGCGTAAGCACCCGGTGGCCCCACCACGTTTGTTTCATGATCGTTTTTTTGCCAGTATGCTTCACCTCACTTGATGTGAATTGGGCTTAAGCCCCCACCCCTTTTTATTCATCTTCGACGTCCGGCTGCGATCGACTATGCGGAGATCTCCCAATTTTGCCCTGCCCGGGAGACGCTTGTGTTGACTGGAACGCGAAGTCCCCGACACCTGCAGGAGTTCCCTGACCAGAGGAGAGACCAAGATGCCGCCTCCGGATGCCATCAGTGACCGCCCGTTGGTTCCCTGAAACGTCGAGACCAGACCTGCCATTGGATCCGTGGGTGAGACCTGACCATTACTTTTTTTTTATCTGCCATTTCTCCACCACGAGCTGGATCAGCGACTTCATGCTTCAAGCTGTGCTAGAACTATCCCTTTTGTTTTTGTAATGTTAAATGGGGGGGGATTAAATAACAAATGCTAAATTTTCTTTTTTTAACTTTGTGTGCCATACTAATGTATTACTTCCAGTAACGATGTCTAAATCTTTTTTTTGTAAAAATCACAATTGTGGATGCCATGTTGATTTCTGGTTTGGCCTAAGCTAATCTCTGTAATTGTTTGAGTTGTTCTGCACACCAATGTATTTTGCTGCACCCTTGGTGAAAAAATTGCAAAGTTCCCTTTTTTGTTTTGTAATTTCTTTATTTTGGCAATTGTTTAATCTAACCTGTTGGATAAAAGGTGGGGACTTGTTTGCCCAAATTTTTTTTTCTTTTTTTTGATAGGATAAATAATTTTTTTTTTATAATTTTTTTCTTTTTGCTGCAGCAGAGCCTTTTAACTTAAGTACTTGGATCCAATCAAACTACCTTTGTCATGACAATTTTATTTAAGCATTTTCTTTTTTTTTTGTTTAATTTTTCAAGGGCTAATAATTGGGTAATTAAAGCAATCAAGTATTTTTTTGTTCCTGTGCAATTCTACCACGCGCTGTAAAACCCCTGCGCAGTGTTTACTTACTTTTTTCATTTCTTTTACTGATGTCGCGAGGCCACTAGCTGTTTACCCCTGTTATTTGTTAAATAAATTTGTGATTTGGTGATCTAATACGATGTCTCTGTGTTTATTTTACCACTTTTCTAACACACACTTCAGGCAAGGCTGAGATCATTGGGTTATTTTCTACACTTTCGGACACAACGCAAGGTATAATCTTATTCTGATTTTGGTAACTTGCTCAATTTAAAAATCAAATTTTTTTAACTAAACTAAACTTTCACGGCAGTAGTAAGTAGAATACTACACTACCATTCTGATAGAATATCTTCACTAACAATGCACGTTCCTTCTTATTCAGAGTCATGATTGACCATTACCCAATGTGGTCTTGTTTTTACACTGTTCGATGGGCTTAAAATTTGCATATATGACATCCATAAGCGTTGAAACACGATATAGCACCATCTATTGGGTGAAAATGGCATCTTTTTTATTGCATATTTGACTTGCGCATGTTCTGAAACGTGTAGATACTAGGAAGTTTTACTGGAATATTCCTGGTAGTTTTCTCTCCAGCACCCCTTGAACACTTGCAGTTTAATTATGGCCACCCTGTATTTTAATGTTATACAGTAGCTCCTTGTTATATCACACTTGTCAGGAGATAAAAAAAAAAAAAATGTGCAATTTATACAATGGTAGGATATATCTGGGGTGGGAAGATATGTTAAAATTTTATTTTTGAGCATATGAACAAAAATGAAATGCTACATGTTAATAACAAGCAAATAAAAACAAATATTAGTTACACATTAGTTAAAAGAATGTTTCATTACCTCAATAGAGAATAAGCAGTCCATTTGCGATTCAGCACTCCTAATATAATTTGACACAAGGGGTAGAAAAAATACAAGATTTTTCTTCACAGAAGAAAAGTATTCCTGAGCAGTAAGTTCTTTGTCTTGATTTTCAAGAGGCATTTTTAAAATGACTTTTATAAGAATGGTATTCACTTCTTTCATTGTTACATTATATGCATGCCTATAACAAAATTTTATTTTTTAATAATGTCAAACATAATTTCGTCAAATACAGTTTCGTAAAGCACACAAGAGAAATTAAATTATTGTACTATAATTTTAAAAACATGGAGAAAAAAATAAATATTGTCTATTCTCTAGAATATAAAACTCTTTCCATAGCATTTATCACATTAGTACTTATAATAATAAACCTATGGGTACAAATGGCAAAGTTTTCTATTTT
The DNA here is from genome assembly GCA_038373885.1 of Cheiracanthium punctorium. Lineage (NCBI taxonomy): Eukaryota > Metazoa > Arthropoda > Arachnida > Araneae > Cheiracanthiidae > Cheiracanthium > Cheiracanthium punctorium. The sequence goes on from JAWZYV010011756.1 coordinate 122,427, forward strand.
AGTATAATGCTAATTATTCTAATACACATTGGTCATGATTTAGAATTTCTGCTCTTCATTTTTTGTTCATATGTGCAGCACGTTTATGTGCACAGCACAGCTGCCAACCTTAAAGAATGAAAAAAGAAGAATTCATAGAAAATTAGGGAGATTTCATAAAATAACAAGTAATTAATCTCCGTCATTATACCTTTGGATCAATGAGTGCATAAGTTAAAGCAATCTTACAACTAATAAAGTGTTTCAGTCACTGCCCTTAGAATACATTGTTTTATGAGGCCCTGTAAAATGCAATAGAAAAGCTCAAAAATTTGCACCAATGGCAGCTTTTCATTCTCTGGCCATTCTATGGTAATATGTGCAAGCTAGGGTATCTCAGAAAATAAGAATGAAAATGTTTGCTCCCCGCGGTTTTTCTGGTTCGTTTTGGTGTGAAATTTGAAGTCTCTAGGTCAACGTCAGAGTTTGCCTGTAAGGCCTTAAAAGTTTTTTAAAAAATGCAAAAAACGTAAATTTTATAATAATTAAAAAAGTTTTATAAACATGGTTTTTCAACTTATGGAAATAATTTTTTAAAATTATAATGAGTAAAAAACTATCTACCCATAAAAATATAGTGCATATCAAGTGCAATCACAACAAGAAATAATTTATGCGGAAATTGAAGAAAAACAAGTAAAATTTCAAGTAATCTATTGTAAAGTAAAATGAAATTCCTATGTAAGTGCACATAGCTTGATTTCCTATTATTTCTTGTATATGTAATTAATAACGTATTACATCAGAAATATAGAAGATTGTTTAAAATCTTACAAATGTTTTAAATAGGATTTAGTTAAGATTGGTGCTGATTTCCTAAATTGTTCAACCGACTGTAGCAATCACTGCCTCTGTTTTCCATCCTTCGTAATTTTCTGGAAAAATCCTGCATCAGCTTCACTCCACGTTCTGCTATATCGTTGACGACAAATTTTTACAAATAAATTTTTTAGATTATTTAGTCAGCATCCTCTTCTCAGGACAATGGGCATTTTCTCAGCCAGGATTCATTCTCCTTAAATATTTCAAAAAGTAGTCATTAGCTGGGCCCTACTAGTTGAAATAATTTTGTTTGTAAATTTAAATTTGGGAATACAGGAATGCCCTTTGGTAACGTTATCAATTCATTCTTGAATTTTATCAATGAAGCAGAGATTTTTTTCTTCTCGGTTACAGATATCTTTTTTTTTGAAAAGAGAGAAAATGGTATTGTCTCCTCTGCCAAATACCACAAGTGTGGATTCAAGGCTGTCAGAGCTGCCTGAGCAACCTCAATAACGATAGCTTCGTAGCTGTTTAAACTATGCGAAAACATAATGTCATTCACAGGAGCATCTGCAGCTTTTGGAGCATTCAACCAGAATTTAATATAGATAAGAGAATGAAAAAGGCAGAATCTACGCAGTTTTTCAACTTTTCCTGGATCATAATCCAATTGCTCATTAAATGTGTAGACTTTTGCCCATAAATTGCTGTTAACATTCATCTGGCTTTGTGGAAAGCTCCAGGTTTCTGTCAGTGAATTCCTCGAGGTTGAATTTCACCTAATATTGTAAGTAAGACTTCTGCACATTTCTCATAGTGTCCACAAAGAAAGAGCTTCTTTTTGCCGAATTTTTTTTTTAAAGAATGTGATGGCTTCCTCTTTCAAAGATTTTAGCTTTCTGTCACAAACTTCACTCTTTTTGAAATTATCTAAATTGTTTGTAGTAGTTTTCCATTGGGATTGTGAAAGTTTTTAAAATCTATATTATCTGACCTCATAGATTGTCCGAAATTAGACTTCCACACTGCAGACTCAATTAACCCAAATACATGATGTCGACAAGCGAGGTAAAATAATTTCTTTTCCAAAAGTGTTTCTAGCCTTACACATGTTTCATTTATCCATCCACTATATGATGCAGTTAAGTCAAACGAAAGGCCAATTATATTTACTGATACACCCCATTCTTGAGTCAGTTGAAAAACTCTTTCTGCTTGTACTTTAGCAGTTCCATCAGGTATATTTGCCACCCCTAACAACTTTCTCCCCATATACTCCAGTATTTCCGAGATTGAGATAGCTAGTCTTTCGTCAAACTCTACATTTTGAATTTTTAATACTTTGCTGTCGCAATGCAGCACACAATATTTAGGAGGTTTGAAGTCTTCTCGAAAGTTACTGGGACTCTTGGATTGGAGAACATTGCTAGCTTTTCAGGCTTGCTCCACCTTCTACTGCAATAGCATAGAAATGATGTTGAAGGGGCAGAAAAGTCTGGGTCTCGAACAGTTTCATAATTTGTTGGACCTTCACATACATCCTGTTCATTAACGTTACAGTCACTCACCTTCGTTGTCATGACATGAACACAGCACAAAGCACACACACAATCAATATATATATATATATAATTAGGAGATACATTTTATGATTATTTTCATAAAATAACCATAAAAAGTATGTGGTCAAAAAACGTTTGAAGACCGATTTAAATGCATAGTAGTATTGCTTTTTTGTCTTCAATTTCTGCATAAATTAATCATTTATTGTTGTGATTGCACTTGATATGCACTATATTTTTATAGATAGATAATTTTTTTAAATTATAATGAGTAAAAAACTATTTTAAGTTTAAGGAACATGCTTATAAAACTTTTTAAATTATTACAAAATTTACGTTTTTCACATTAAAAAAAAAAAAAAAAACTTTATGGCCTTACAGACAAACTCTAATGTTGACCTAGAGACAGTGGTAGCAGCAGGAACATAAAAAAATATAGGATTTGTGTTTCAAAAATATAGGACAACTACTTGTATGTCATATGCTGCAAATATTCTGCAGGATTTTAACGTACAACATATTTAAATACATATTGAACATATATATACATCCACACAATAAATTATAGCAATAAATATATAATAGGATTGAAGAAAAGAAATAATTTTCTCTTACTTTTGTGTGACAATTATTGCAATTTGATTTTTTTTTTTTTAGAATCACAAATAATAAATTCATATCTTCAGGCATTGCACTGAAGCTCTGTCTTAAATTTGCTGATTGATCAAACTATTTTATGTAAATAGTTATACAAAGCACAATTAATTCTTTCGTGAGGGAGGGGATGAAAAGCAGTGCATTTTGATTATTAACAAGAATGCAATTTGCATGATAGATTTGAATTAACTAACAAATTTTAATGGTATAATAATAAATGGAGAATATTGATTTTGCTTTTAAGATACAGGATTTGCATTTACTCAGATTTTTGAGTAATTTACCCAAATTTTGTTGACTACGATGCAAAAAAATACGGATTTTGTATATGCAAAAACCCATATTTCTCAAGATAATGGGCCTTTGTGACCCACTTTTCCTAGTTAGCAATTTTAATTTTAATACACATAAATAAAGTTTGTTTATATCAAAATCCTTAAAAAAAAAATTTTAAGAAAAACTTAACTTTTGAATACATTTTTTTGAAATATTTTTACTTAAATTATGAAAATGAAGTACAAGTTTAAACACCCAAATAGTAATAAGAACTGGTTACAAAAAAAAGGACATTGTGTTGCTGATATATCCAGGATTTATTTAAAAAAAAATCTTTATTAAATATACATGCAATGAATGTTGTTTCACTTATTTACACACAATTTATAAAGCAGTTATTTCAAGCAGTTTTTAATTTCTTGTTTCCTGCTTCAATAAGCGCCTGTGCTGCAGCAATTTCTTTAAATGATTTTCTTTTCAATGCTGTTTCCAAATGTTTATTCCCTTTCTCGATAAGTTGCTGTGCTACACCTACATTTTCTTTTAAATTTTGTAACTTTTCTGTGGGTGTACATTTTGAAGTTGTACTAGTGCTACTTTTATTTTCTATTTTCTTTTCAGCTGTTTGGTGAGCTTTAAGTTCCTCTTTGTATTTGGAATATGCATCCTTATAAAATCTTATCATTTCTCTAGTAATGACCATTTCACTAACTTTTCCTTTAATGTTGTCTTTAATAAACCTCAAACCAATATTTGTGGTGAGATTCATGCTTGCATGCTCAGAAGACAGCATTCTCTTATTTACTGAAAACCCCCTTTCCACAGAGGCTTGTCCATGTGAAAGACACAGAGCTCCTTTCACAAGAAGCCTTAAATAAGGATATCTTGCAGAGGCTGTATTTTACCACTATTGCTAATAGAAATGTCCTTATTGCAGAAATTGCAATAAAAGTAAAAATCATCTTTACCACGTGCACACCACAACTTAATGTCGTTTCCTGATCCATCATCTTCATCTAACCATCTTTCATTAAATTTTGTGTCTCGAGGCATTTTTAAAGATGGCTTTCATGGAAACTATCCAAAACTATACGTTTAAAATTCTACCATTACGCTGATGGCTGATCACATCGCCCAAACTGTCACGCAGATGGAGACACACACCATGTTTTCTGGAGCATCACGAACACGCGGAATTAAATTTACGTTACCGCTACTAAGTTGTGAGGGTGTCACAACCACACGAGTCGACTTTACCTCAAATCACCCTCAAATAATCAGATACGAACACGCGGAAGCCAGTTCCAGTACTGATTACTGAATGATAACAAACAACGCAACCGGTCGACTCTCAGAACAGCGCATTTACTCCCGCTCAAATTCCCTTCCACTTCACGTGAGGGGAGGGAGGGGCGGAGAATGCAGTAGTCACGTAGCGCATAGCCTAGCCTAAAAACATCTGCTTTCAGCCACGTGCACGCTTTTCTAGTGCCGATTTTCGCATCTCAAAAATGGCCACGTCGAATCTGAAACTTCGTTAAAATTACAAAATATAGGACAAATTGAAGATTTTTTAAATATAGGACAAAAATAGGACATTTTTAAGCATTTTTTTTAAATATAGGAAAAATAGGAAATATAGGACAACTGCTAGGCCTGTAGAGACTTCAAATTTCACACATTGTAATTTCACACATTGTAATTTCACACCAAAACGAACCAGAAAAACCTCGGGGAACAAACATTTTCAGACATTCGTATTTTCCGAGACACCCTAGTGCAAGCATATAATCAATTTCCATTTTAGTTCCCATTAAAACAGTAATTCACATATTCTTATACATACGACTTCTGATACATTCTTATATAACTACTTCGACAGAAAACATTATCATCATTACTATTTTGAAAAGAGAGGAGGGAAGGAGTATCCACATACATGTTGATGAAAACAATAAAAATATTTATCTTGCATAATTTTGTAAAGAAAAATAAATAAATAAATAAATAGATAAAATAGGAAATAAATTCAAAGATATCTTTCACAAAGATGAAAATTATACAGTGTTCTAAAATTTCCTGTACTAACATAACATGGATATTCACTTAGCTAAACATCTTCACACAGCAGGTGATTAAGCAAGAAAAAAAATTAGCTGACATTTTTTCAGCATTTCACAAGGTATATAAGAAGGTTGCACAAACATTTCAAAATTGTATATACATATACGTCATGTACAAAATGTTTTGGGAATTTTTGAATCAAGTTTTTGGTTATTTTTACGGAAGGTTTGATAGCATATTAAACTATTTTTTTTTTTAAATAATTGCAATTCTGATTGCGGAATAAACTGATTTCACAATAAAGAACAAAATAGCATAGACTCTTACTCTTGCAGAACTTGAGTATGAAAAGAGCCAAATAATAAAAACTAAAGAATTGATGAAATGATAAAATGTAATATAAACAAAAATCTGGAGTGACTCCACTCGACTTTCCGAACACTTACGATTAAGATCATTACCAAGCATTTAAATCAATTTTAATTGATGAAAAATTCAAACATATATACCAAATTGAAGCTCAATCGAATGCGCCGTTTAAACGCACTGACAAGAATTTCTCCCCGTTTGCCACAATGAAAAAGAAATCTTTGTCGTAGCCCTGCATAAAAACTGTAAGTCCTATACACATCAAATTCAATACCGGTCTTACAAGGGTGGTTTTCAACATGTATACCCAATTTGAGTTCAATCGAATGTACCGTTTAAACGCTAGCTTACTTTCAAGAATTTCCTCCCATAGGCCATAATGTAAAAGAAATCTTTGTTGTAGTCCTGTAGAAAAACTATAAGTCCTATGCACACCAAAATCAATACCGGTCTTGCGACGGTGGTTTATAACATATATACCCAATTTGAGCTCAATCGAATGCTCCGTTTAGGAGCTATCGTGTTCACTCACATACACACAAACACACATACATACATCTCTTAAAAATAGCATAAATGAATTCAGAAGACTTCAAAACGTGTAAATACACCAAAATCTGGAAGTCGAATTTTTTCATGATTACAATACTTTCCTTACATGGTACATGTTCGGAAAGTAATAAATAAAAATTGCAGACCATGAGTTTATTAAGCTGAAGAAGTATGGGAACTTTTAGGACACATTTGTAAATTGAAGTATATATTGCAATAAAACATCCGTCAAAGGAAATTTTACTGAAACTACATTAAAAATAAGTAACTTGCAAGATTTTGATTTAACTTACTTGGAAGAATTAATTTCCAAAATTAAATTTTCACTTTTAATCTTTTCCTCAATTCCTCTTTGAAGGCTTTCTAGTACTTCAGCATAAAACACTAAAAGAGAAAACAAGTCATTACCAACAATGGCAGCAAAATTACGTAGTTCACTTCAACAGTTCAGATGTTTAAACATTTCCTATTCTTTTCTGATTAAGTTTTCAAAATAATTATTGATATGCACACCCCACATATACCCTATATTAGCTACCCCCCCCTTTCTCTAAGGAGCAGGTTAGTGAGATAAGAAAGAAATTATGTTTGCAGAGGCAAAACTACTGAAGTTAATAATATGAAATTTGGCATGTATGTGCAATGAAGGGGATTTATAAAAAAAAATTTTTTTAAATAAGTAACCTATAAGGAGTAGGGGCAAAAATATTCCTCTCTATTGCCCCCCCCCCCCCAAAAAAAAAAATTCAAAATATAACAAACACAAATATCTAAAAATCTATCGAGAGATATCCACAGAAGCTACCCCTCTCTTGTAGTAAAAAAGGTTTATAAGTATTTTAACTACATTGATGGCCTTTAAATGTATGTATGTTTTCTTGTATGTTTTCTGAGTTTTAATATTTTCATAAAATTATATTAAAGTGCTCAAGACATGCGCTAATGAACTTTAATTTTCTTTCTGTGTTCACTATGAATTAATAGAATTGGGGATGAATTTTGCTGAATCTTGAGAAGATGAAAAAAAATAAAATAAAATAAAGTAACAGCATCCATGTTTTCACCATGAATTTTTTCTTTTTACACACACACACACACAAAAATCAATTGCAAAAACCCATTCCTTAAAGTTATAAAGCATACTATAATAAATTAACAAAGTAAGTAACATTTGATAAATAAAAGCAGATTTTTTTTTTTGAAAGTTTTTAAAAAATCAAATGCTAAATTAAAAAAAAAAAATAATGGTTGCTTTCCATGTGACTTTTTGTTGTTGTTGTCTAATGATAACTTTTAATAATAAGTAAAAATCCTGAAATAAAAAGTTTGCCAAAAAATACCCAGTCAACTTGAAAGAGTTAAAAAAAATTACCACACATTTATGCAATCTGCTAACTACTACAAAGTGCATGTGGACAATTCGATAGGGAAACAAATTAAATTGAAGACTATACATATTTACATTATGTGTTAGCTTTTTCAGGTGTGTTCCTTAAATACATCGAGTAAAAATGTAAACACTTTTGAATTATTAACCTTTTCAGCCTGGCATGCTGCAACTAGAATTTACACTCTGGCAAAAATTCAGTAAAAGCAAGTTAAAAAAAAAAAAAAAAAAAAAAACCTAATTTAGGAATGCACCATGGTACAGTCCTTCTGATCCACAGTTAGGAGTTTCTGATTGTTAGGTTTCGGTCAGAATATTTAGTGGGATACCAATTGTCCCATCAGCTTGAAAAGGTCAATCAGCTAATTGCTAATAAGTATACATCAATCTTTCCCAATTTGTATAAAAAACGCCAAGGGCAAGGGCAATGTAAAAAAATAATAAGGTTCGAATAGCAATTAAAACTTTGTATAAGCTAAATGACAGTTTAAATAGTATAATTGACTATAGATACATTAAAAATATAAATCATGAATGAAAGTAAAACTGGTGCTAATACATTTAAACTACGGTCTTTAAAGGCAATCAAATGATAAAGAACAAGCATGAAAGAATTAATATGCATATTGCCAAAAAATAATTTAGATATATAGACTGTGTGTTATCCTAATAAACAAAAAATAAAAGACATTAGTGACATCCTTTGATCAAGCTCTCAGGTTAAAATAATCTTATCTTTAATCAATTTCCTCTGTTGAAATAAACTGAAATGTGATTAATCAGTATCAGGCCCAAATAAACTACCAAAATGTTTATACAATTACATATTATAAAAAAATATTTTATGGACACAATTAAATTTAAATAAAGGATAGAGAGTTCAAACTCAGACATACATATCCTGGTACAGCCTAGCATGTAGTATTACATATTTTCTTTCACTTCCCTTTTGTTTAGTAATTTACCATTACACTTTGGCTTAATTTTATTCTTTTTGACATGCTAAGCACAAAAAGTCTAGTCTTCTGTTTCTTTCCATCAGCTGAATAGTAGGTGATGAGGTTTGCGATGCCACCAAAGATTGCGTGTATCCCAAATTCTAATTCATATATCAAATAAAAAAATTGAAATAATAATTCCTAACCCTATAAAAATATGCTATGCTCTGGTGCTCCAGCAGCTGTTAAACATTTTTTAGATGTTAAGAATTTGTCTATCCTACTGCTTAAGTACTATGATATTTAAGAAGCACTTTGATTTAGGTAGGAATTCTAAAAAAATTATAACAACTGTGGGATACTCAGAACAGTACCTCAAAGTATCACTGTGAAAGAATTTTTTTTTTTTTTTTTTAATTATGTCGGGGATGGAGTCACATAGACCATTTCCCTTAGTGCAGCTAAATATAAACTAGCCTTTAATGTCAAAGAAATGATCAATTAATAAAGCTTTCTTTCCTTTAATGGTTAATGGCTATTAATATTCATAAGAACCATACTTTAAGACTAATTAAACACAAATTTATCATATTAATTATTTAAACATACATAAATTATGATACATTAATTAATGAAGCTGATTACTTACAAGCAGTATCATCATCATAATCGCCTCCTGCTCCATCACTAGCATCTGAAGGAATGTCACCAGGGCTAAGTATTTCTGAACTAGAAGAGTCAGAATCATACTCCAAAGTATTTTCATCGACTACTTGGCCCCACACATCAGTGATTAAATTTCCCTCTTCATCATCACTTTCACAGGAAGATTGGCATAAATATCCAAGTCCATTAACACCAACTAAATTCACATCACATGTTTCTGAAATGCACATACAGAAAATTTAATGCATCAGAAGAAATAATGATTTACAGTAAACTGTGCATTATATTCAATGAATGTTTTAAAATTAGTAAAATCCTTTATAATTAAAAAACGAAGTATAAGAACTAATAATTTGAGAAAAATTAAACATTACAAATATACTATAACTACTCATTCATACATACAAACAGAAAATTAAATGATAAACATCAGCTGATTAAGGATAAGAATTGATTGATTAAAAACTAACTAAATAATTGAAATGCTCTCTTTTGGTAATTAGTTTTACAAATGCCATTATATTTTTCTGTCATCTGTAAATAAATGTTTTAGCACATATGGAATAAATAAAGTTACTACCATAGCAGGGGTCTGTCCAGGTCGAAATCGGGTCCGAAAACGGACCCTTCACAAAATTCAACAAGTTAAAAACGGACCCTTCACAAAATTTAACAAGTTAAAAACGGACCCTTCACAAAATTCAATATCAGAAAAACGGACTCTTCACAAAATTCAATATCGGAAAAACAGACCCTTCACAAAATTCAGTTTGACCAAAACGGCCCTTTCACAAAATAACTATTGCACTTTTCAATTGAGTTTAGGAATTATTATCAGTTAGCGATCGCCGATCGGCACCCAATAATATCTTGGCCTAAATGTAAACAACGTTGACGATGATGACGGGAGGTAGGTTGATTGGAGGCCCTAAGCCAGGGGGGTAAATTATACCGCCTACGATTGCAGTTTGAAGCAGACGCCTGCACTTGTTTGTTCTTCCTCCTAAGTTCCCCCCACCTGCTATGTAGGAGCTCTCTTTCTGGGAATAAAAATCGGACTAGTAGCGAGCGCTCATTTATTATTTTTTTTTCATGTGAGTTGTGTTTATGCCAAAAAATTAAACATCAAGACTTATTCCACTATAATATTAGTAAGGCTCATTGCCAGAAGAGAAGGTGATGACAGCTGTCATTCTCGGATAATTACAACGTTCTTCATGAATAAAGGACAGCCAGGTTGGGGAGGAGATTAAAAGAAAGCACTTTGTTTTCCAAACTGGCACATTTATGCACCATGTATTAAATGTTCAGAAATCATTTGATGCAATCTCAAAATGATTAACTTAGTCCTAAATCTTATTCTAAAAGACAGACATAAATTCAGATCAATGCAATGTTTTGAAATTGCGCAAACTTTCTAACTCGCAATAATTCGTTTTGCATTTTGAAATGAATCCGTAATTCTCTAATGTTTAGTAAATATCTGTAATAACTATAAATAATCTGAAGTAGAAAGGCCATGTAATGATTACACTAAAAGCAATCATTAAGAACAACTTGCAAGAGTGCATAACATCCAATTCAAAACAACGGGAGCTGCCCTCATTACATGGCTAAGTCTAAGCTTATTGTTTACTAATTTACAACTGCATACTTATCAAACATAACATCCTTACGGGTGAAATCATTTTCAACTCCCTTCTTTCCCCCCCAACTGAAAGCGTAATGTGCCAGATGGCCCTTTTACATTGCTGAAAAAACAAACATTCCAAGGGCATCTTTCAGATCACGCAAATAGAAGAAAACAGAAAAAATAATTATTTATAAAAGGACATTTTAATCTCGTTGCAGTAGAAGAAGAAGAAGAAAAAAAAAAAGCTGATTAGATTTTTTTGAAGGAACAGTTATACCTCCTGTTTTGTAAAGGGTCATTTAAACATCAATTTTGACTTCATTGTATTGTCTCCTGTATAAGAAAACTGTATGGTAAGGAAGGAGAAAAAGTTTTGGCAAATAAGAATGGAAAAACGGACCGACATACCCAGGCATAGGGGGGAGAAAAAGGACTGCCAGACATTAAAGGACAGCGCCCTTTAATGTCGCCCCTAGATATGTGCCACGCCCTGTTTAATCGGTCGAGAATCCACACTGTGGAATGTGAAATGGGATAAATATAGGTCAATCACTGCTCAAAGCTGGAAAAAAAAGGGGGGGTGTAGAAATAGTGTAATACTGCATTTTTTCATTCTTGGGAGTGAACAACAAAGCATAGGAGTGATTTTATTGGGATTTAATATCATTTTAAAGAGCGGTCATAGGGGTACACTACAGAGAAATGCTATCGGCATAGGCAGGGCCGTAGCGAGCAATTCTTTGCTAGAAGCTATCATTTTTGATTGAAGACTGAAAATTTATAACTTAATTTAATTTTTTAAAATTAATGCATGGGCACATCTTACAGACTGGGAATTTTCTGTTTGGAGACCATATAAAAATGTACATTTGTATTTATTTAGATTTAATCTTCCAACATTTATAATCATTACTGTAAAATTCTGTGCTTTTTTTTTTTTAAACATAAATTTGTGATTTACTGTAAAATATTTGTGAAAAATATTTAAGGAATAAAACCCCAGGTCAGTGTTTTTGGGATATTCTGTGTACACTGACAAGTACTTTTTCTTTAATGGTACAAGTTGAAATTAATTTTTAAAAATGTTAGCTAATTTCTCCCATCTGTAATTATCTGCAACTTATTTTTGCTTTCCCTTCAATTGTTGAAATTTAACTAGATTTAAAAATTGCATTTTTCACATCGTTAGTATTAGAGTATTCCCAGTCGAAACTGACAGACATTGTAATATTTAAAAATTACTAAAGTTTGAATTTGGGGTGTAAATAAGTGTTTAGTACCTGCAATTTAAAATCAAAACTACCATGGCCTACGTTTATTATAAAATCTATTTTTTAATCATTTAAAAGTAAAGATTTAAAGCTTTATATTTTTAATTTTAATCAATTTTTTTTTAAATATTGTTCCAGGGTATGACTATCCCGGATGTTCAGTGAACAAGAATTATTCAGTTTTGGCCAACTTTTTTTAAGGGAACTAACTATACCCATTTTTTTTTAATTTTTTAAAAAATATTCAATTCTATTTCGTGATTGCTTTCTTCCTCAAAAATGAAAAAGAAAATTGGAAGAAGTTCACAAAATAAGGAAAGATTCACAAAAATAGAAAAAATTCACAAAATTAGGTATAAATTCACAAAATTAATTATAAATTCACAAAATTAGGTAAAATTTCACAAAAATAGGACCCTGGGAAAGAAACCTGGACTGACCCCTGCATAGTTAGTATTGCGTGTGATTAAGGCAAACCTGCGCGAGGGGTATCTGCCTAAGATGAGGGATGCCTTGGTAGGAGGACTTTCTAAGGGGTTCTAACGCGTATTCACGTTACATCTGGAGAAAACCTACCAAAACTCCAGACCGTTAGATCGACGACCGCGCGATGGGACCCGAACCCGGGACCTTCACACTTCGGCCGTCTACCATTTTCAGTGATATAACCACTGTGCCATGGTGAGACCTTTCATAGTTAGATAAGGTTTTCTTAAAGCTTAAAAATGTTTCTACTGACAGTGAAAATGCATCTACTCATGCTTTTTTTAGAATGTCTAATTGCATCAAATTGTTACATAAATATGGTAGTACTTAATGGTAATTAGTAAATAAATTGTGTCTAATTCATTTAATTGAACAATGTTTTGTAGAAACATTTAAAAATTTTTCCAAAATCTAAAAAAAATATATGCGTATTTGAGAAAGCACTGTGATGAAATTTATACCAAGAACAAAAGAATACTACTGCTATAAAAAATAAACTTTTTAAAATTAGTAGATGTATCTTCACAATCAGTAAGAATACTAAGGAAGAGAACTTAAGTTTGAACAAAATTTGTTTTCTTTAACTGAATTATTGTTGGCAAGAAAACTATTTCATTAAGTAAAATCTAACAAAACTTTATATACACTTCTCAAACTATGAATGACAAAATTAATTTTTTTGGAATAATGTCTACTCTTGTTTCAAAACAATAAAAAAAAGTGCAAAAGTAAAAAACAAAAACATTTTAATGATTATATATATTTGTTAATTTCACTCAAAATGTTGTAAACATCTTGTGACATTTTAACAAATACAATTGTTCAAATTATTAATGAATAAATAAAAGTCCACACAGTTAATTAGACAGTAAAATTTTCTTTGATGGAAGGACAAGAAAAACTGCACAAGTAACAGATACACCAAGTTTCCAAAATCAAAAAGCCTTAGATTTCTTAAGAAAATATTTTTAGCATAAAATGCACACATTATCAATACAGACACAATAATTAGTTTATTTTCTTAACTTCCATGTGTATCTACATAAATTTAGCAGTATCTAAATGTTGGAGTTTTATTTTGAAAATAAATTCAATTTCAAAAATTTGCCAAAGAAATATCAAATATAAAACATCAATCCAAATACATACGAGATAAACTGCTGTTTATACCTAAAAATCATGTAAAGATAACTAAAAAACTTTAAAATAACATCTAATTTTGTTAGGAAAAAAAAGTTTATTCATCTCTCACAGCTATAAAATTTATAGCATATTTCTAGATAATCAGCATAGCAATGAATTTTCATTTATGTAATTTTCTGGAGAAATGGTAGTAAAAGTTTTACTTTGGAGTGTTATGAATCGGAATCGTAAGAGTCAGTCATCCACATAAATACATATTAGGATTATTTATGAGTAATTTAAAGGCATTTTTGAAGATAAGAAGTCTAACCATTCATACACACAAGGAAGAAAAAAGGAGCCATTTTATAAACACAACGACAAGAAAAAATTGTTTTACTAATGAAGAGGAAGGCAAGGAGCTGTCTTTTTACCCCCTTACATGGTGCAAACTATGACACTGGTGCAGGTATCTAAGAAAATTTAAAGATTTTTCATACAATATTAAAAATTAATGCAGGGCCAGCAAGGGTTTGCATCCTATACAGTCAACTCTCTTTATAACCAAACACGATATAACGAAGCTCACGTTATAACGAAGAAGGATTTCTTATTTAGTTAACGAATTTTACTTTATAGAGAAATAAAATTAGTTTGAAATTGGGTTTAGATAATCGTTATAACAAAATCGCTTTACGTGTTATGGTATTTATCTTAATATTTTAGCAGAGAAAACTATTTTTAGCTCGGGAAAAGAATTTTCCGTTCCCACAGTATCGGCTAGTAGCAGAGAACCAAGAAAAAAGGAATCTTTTTGTGGGCAGATACAAGTTTCAAGAAGGGTAGCAAGTAAATTCACAGAACTGAGGTGAAACGGGTCCCTAGAGGATCAGGGATCTTTGTTGTTGGGATTCCTTCGAACCTCTTATCTCTAAACTAAAGAGGATAGATCAGTATGTCACATGCTACATTTCTGCGAATTTTCTGACCCCGAGGCTCTATAGTAAACACTAAGCAGAAGACTTCGGTTCTATCCCTTACAGTGTTTCATCGGTGCCAGTGCCAGTCACTTTCTAGCAATTCTAAGGAAGTTAGTTTCCTCCTTCAGCTGAAAGTCAGGATTGAAATGGCGGCTAAATGCAAAGCCTTGTCCATAGAGGATAAAGTAAAAGTTATAAAACGTGTTGAGTAAAGTAAAATTAAGAAATCTGAAGTTGCAAAAGAATTCGAAATACCGCACTTTACCTTAAGCACAATTTTAAAAAATAAAGAGAAATATTTTGCAAAGTTACGAAAGTGGAAAAGTGTCAACTTCCTTCAAAAAGATAAGGTCAGCAAAATATGTTGACGTAGAAGATGCACTCTACTCCTGGTTTAAGGATGCCAGAAATGAATATTCCAGTAAGTGGACTAGTTTTACAAGAAAAGGCGAGGAATTTCGCATCTTCTTTGGGATATGAAAACTTTGATGTAAGCGATGGATGGCTGTCCAAATTCATAAAAAGGTACGACATAGTGTGCAAAAGAGCTCACAGTGAATCAGCAGCCGTATCTGATGATACTATAGATGGTTAGAAAAAAGACAAAAGAAATTTTTTTTCAAAGTATGATATGCAAGACATTTTCAACGTTGATGAGATGGGACTATTTTACCGGGCTCTGCCTCAACAAACATTAGCGAAGAGTGCTTGTCAGTAGCGGTTTGCTGTAATATGAACGGGAGTGAAAAAAGGAAACTTTTAGTCATCGGAAAATCAAAATCTCCACGCTGCATGAAAGGGGTTACTTCTTTACCAGTCATTTATAAAAACAACTCAAAAGCTTGGATGACAAAAGTAATATTTGACGACTGGCTCTTAAATTTCGACAAAGATATGCGCAAAAGCAATAGAAAAATTTTGTTGCTTTTAGATAATGTGTCATCCCATAATACAACTGTTCGACTAGAAAATATAGAGCTTTTGTACTTGCCCCCGAATACTACCGCAAAATTACAACCCTTAGATCAAGGAATTATCAGATCATTGAAGGCTAAATATAGACAACGGCTTCTGCAGAAGGTCATTTTGAATGTTGATGCTGGAAAAGAAACTAAAATCAATGTTTTAGACGCAATAAATCTCATCAACTGGGCATGGCAAGACGTTTCTGCTTCCACCATAAAAAACTGTTTCCTAGCCTCAAAATGTATTACGGTTCCGCACGATACTCTGTCACAGGAAGAAATCCTTTCATCTGATGGAGAAAGAGTTGATCTAACACCCTTGTTTGATAAATCGCCTGAAATCAGTATAGATGAGTATTTAAATATAGATGATGGTGTAGAATCAAATCAAGATTTTTCGATTTTCGACGTTTCATATTCGAAGACGGAAAAAGAAGATTCTCCCAGTGAGGATGAGTCCGAAAATGAAAATAGTAGATGTGCGATTTCTTGTGTTCAGGCTGTTGAATATATTGAAAAAGTCGGACATTACATGCAAAGCAAAGGACTTTACAGTGAGGATATCGACATGTATTTCAATGCCATAAATAAAATGATAACTAAGGATGCTTTAAAGAAAAGGAAACAAACAACCATAACTGATTATTTCACGGCTCATTAAGGTAATTATGTATGTTTGAATAAGTATCATTTGTAAAGTACAGAAGATAGTGATAAATCATGTAAGTTTTCTATTTATTTTTTAAAAATTGAAACAAACAAAATTTGGTGTTTAATTGCTTAAGTTACAGATGTGTTAATTATTACTAATGGACGACTTTAATGACTTAATTGCACTAATATTTGTATCTAAATTTTTACTTCACATCTTAAGCATCTAGCTTATTAATGTGGTTGTAACGTTATAACGAAATCTGTAATGGAACACCATATATTTCGTTATAACGTTTTAACAAAATTTCTTTATTACGAAGTTTTTTCTGGGTCCCTTGAATTTCGTTATAAAGAGAGTTGACTGTACTAGTAATTAAAAATTGCTATGGTGAAGTATATAGTAACAACACTGGAGTAAGCATTGAACAACTTTCACCACATTAGTTACAAAGCTATAAAACAAAGCAAGAATTGAAAACTGGAAACTGCATTTTTAAAGGGAATGAAGCAAATGTTGCCAGATTAAAAAAGATGAGTAAATTAAGGAAGGGTTAGTTCCAATTACTAAGAATAAAAAATAAGAAAGCAATTTAAATAAAAATACATGAAAACATTTAAATCTTGAGCATGTTTCTACTTTTCACTCAATAAGCATGTACATAATAGTTGCATCATCTTCTCCAATACTACTACTTACTGTCAATTGGTTCTGCGGGGCTTTCTTGTTCTGTAAAATCATCTCCAAAACACTCTTCTTTTTCTTCAATCAGTGCTTGGGACTGTAGCTTTGTGCACTCATTTAATACAATATTATCACCAATTATGACCTGTACAAACAGAAAAAGCATGAAATGAAGGGAAAACAATGTAAATCTTGAATATCCTTTAAGTTTTACCACAAATCTTTTAAACGATGTATATTATAGAACTAGTTATAAATTTAGAAAAATTTTGTAAATATAAAAAGCATAAATAATGTGCCTTTTAATGTTTTCAGATTTATTCTTTTCTGCAAGAGATATTCTAAATTAAAATAGCAAGACAAAGCAGAGGTAGATATATAATTATACCTCATTTTATTCTCAGAAATTAATAAGAAAGAGTTTTAAAAAATGAAATTTAAACTGAATTTTAGCATCTTGAACAATTACTTTTCATACATAAAGATTAGAAAGGATGGAAGAATATAGATAATTTTTATTAGTACTTTCTATAACACTAAACTCACTCTTGCAAAATGAGTAAAGTAAATAGAAAAAAAAAGTGAAGAAAAAAAGCAACACTTCTATAGTAACTAACATATAAAATGAACGTACAGTCAACCCTTGTTTAGACACTGCAGTTAATACTTTTCTGACTCTACTGCGATAAGATAATTTTGCGAAAAAAGGTTCTTTAATTAGAAATTGAATATCTTCGTAGTTAAGGGATGGAAAGCCTATTTATGAACCAAATATGCTTTCTTCAACATTATTACAGTCTCTAGACATGAAATATGCACACATAAGACAGATACTAGCCTATGAAAATATCATGTCATAGAAAAATATACTTGGGACTGTCACAAAATATACCTGAATAGAATGCAGTTTAATTTATCCAAATAGGTAAAAAACTGCAATAGAGCAAAGCCACGAAATTCGAAGCATGATACTGCAAGAGACAACTGTAGAAGTGGTTAAAAGAATTACAATAACTTACTTCATTGCCTAAAATACAGCCAGGTTTGATGGTTATGTTTTTGCGAAGAGTAACATTATCCGCTAGCAAGCATTTATCCAATTTACAGTTATCTCCAATTTTCACATTTGACCATACATACGAGCCTCTAATTTCAACATTGTCACCTACAAATTTAATAAATTACAGAAAATAGTATTTTGAAACTATTGAAATACAATAAATTTTAAGGAGTTTAGTGTAATAATAAATGAAAGCTAATTTAAATGACTTTTCCAGGAAAAAAAAAATTGTAATAAATAAATCCTTCATAAAAATAAAATCTAAATAAGCGATATCTGCCCATTTAACATTTGAAAGAGAAATAAAAACAGCTTCAGAAGAAAAAAAAAAGTTGGACTATATTCCATATACAGTGCTGGCTACATATCAATGTTTGTGTTTACATGTTTCATTTGGTGATTGTTCTGGTGCCATCGTGGGCGATGCACAGAACGAGTGAAGTAACCTGCCAGTGATAATTTTGAATGGCAACCTTAAAAAATGTGTATCATAAGTTTGGGAATTTGAAATTGTTTCATGTTATGGATGGAAAGGAATGAAATATGCCATTGTATGAAAAGAAAGTGTGTGTGTTTGTTGGAAATATGGTGTGAATATAAAACTAAATAAAAGAAACATGTTGGTTTTACGTTGTAAGCCAGGGTGTGTATTTGCTAAAAATGTAGTGTGAATATAAAACTAAATAAAAGAAAGCATACTGGTTTTAGGTTATAAGCTGGTGGGTGTTAGAGACATATCTGAGCGGTTAATTAAAAAAATTAAGGTAAGTATTTTTTTCAAACAAATCTTTGCGATGTTTGTTTTTAATGTGAATTTTAAAATAATATTTGATGTTTTCATTAGTGCTATTCTAATCATACTGACTTTATATGAGGTGCACAACTAGGTTGTTTAATCCACCAATGTTTTTTTTTTAGTTGAAAACTGGCCAGTGTTTGCCCAGTTTACATTAGCTGTACAACTAGGTTGCTTAATCCACTGTAGTTTTTTTTAGTTAAAAACGGTCCATTGTTTGCTCATTTTAAATTACCTGTTACTTAATTTGCAGACTTTTATAGGTTAAACATGGATGGTGTATTTTGTTTCAATGCTTTTGTTAGTGGAATATATATGTGCAATTTTAATGTGTTAAAATACTTTGACTTTGCTGATCGTGCAAAATGGTTGGCGACAGTTGCTGGGGCTTGGCAGCCGCCAAGCTCTAATGACTGTCGCCGTGTTTACATGGGGCACGCACCGTCATAGTCGATTTTACCTACAAGTTTTGTGATAATCATTTTAGTTTAAAATTTTGCAAAATTTCCTAAAAGTTTTTCAATAAAGAGGGGGAATTCAAGATTTTGCTAGCAACTTGCAATGTTTTGGAATAATAAATCTTACTGTATGGACATAA
This sequence comes from Cheiracanthium punctorium, assembly GCA_038373885.1. NCBI lineage: Eukaryota > Metazoa > Arthropoda > Arachnida > Araneae > Cheiracanthiidae > Cheiracanthium > Cheiracanthium punctorium. Next base: position 141,949 of record JAWZYV010011756.1, read on the forward strand.
TAAATGTACCTAAATTGACAGACAGACAATTGTTATAAATTGCATTACTTTTTAAAAAATAAACATTAATTTGCACTACCTACTGACATGTTACAAAGTTTCTGCTTTGAAAATAAAATTCAATTTTTTTTTCTCTTTTTAGACTTTCTAGTCCACAAAGGAAAAAAAAAAAGTTTTTTAATAGATATTTAATATTTATTCAAAAATTAATTATTAGATAGAGCTATACTCCAGAGTATTCAACTTAAACAGCTTCAATAAAGTATCAAGCTAAAACAGAACTTGGGGTGAGTGGGAAAGATTTGCTTCCATGAAAGTTGATACTATTATCATAGCTTAAAATCCAGAACAAACTCACAAATTGTTTTAAATTACTTTGACTTGAATGCACATTTTGAATATCTGTTTAATTTGTATGTATAAAGTACATTTTGTAGAATTTTTATAAACATATAATAAAATCTTATACAGAGAACGTTACTTTCCAAACCATTTTCACACAACAAATAAATAAATAAATGAAATTACTTACCAATATTACAATTATTTCCAATGACAGAGTGTGTGATAATACAGTTGTTTCCAATTTTTGTGCCTTCACCAATAGCTACATTTTGTTTAAGTTTGCAATTCCTAATGAAAACAAAATTAACAATGCAACTTTTTATATACCATTACATCAAAAACATTAAATAAGAATATTTAGTACTTCATAACTTATTTGAATTGATTCCAGTAACATCAATCAAATCTGGAGAAGGATACTCCAAAAATGAACTTTTGACCATCAGAGCATTAATATTATAATTATTCATAATTATAATTCGTATCATTAATATTATTTATATATGTTTGTATGCTTAAATGCAGCACATCTTTGCTGATTTTACTTATTATTTTAATCAATTATATTATTTTTCTTATTGAAAGTAAATTATTTTTATTTATCTATTTTTGTTAAACTAGCTCTTTCGAATCAATAACGAGCTCTTTCGAATCAATATTAAGTAAGTTTTTCTATCCTGATCATAGAAATAGGATTTAAAATTCTCTGGTACAAAAATAAATTTCACATTACCTTAATTCTTTTTTAAGATTGTAAGTTAGACTATATAAACACAGTCAGTTTATGGTTAACAGATGTACAAAAAACACATAAATAAAACTTAAAGAATATACACAAGTCTGTTAATCTAATTTTCAATATTTTGACCTATGGGAGCAGAGTTTTATCTTCTTTTATGCCTCAGTTTTTACTCAATCTTCCTATTGGCATGTTGGTTTTAGATGAATGTCATAGCTTATTTTCATGAATAAATGTTTCTTTCTAAACCGCTTTTTAAATTAAAAACCACCCCTTGACCACCAATTTTGATAATGTTAAGAAACTAGCCAACTACATAAATAAAAGCTACGGTCTGAAACGAGAAGCAATAGAGATAATAAATGACATCATGGCGATTAATGACACTACTCACGTGCACATCGACAAAAGTTAGTTGGCACGGCTGAAGAATAATAAAAGAACGAACGAAACAACAGTCAGGAACACCTGAGGATGGCCATGTGCATGGCCAAAAGTGCTAATATATGCAAAAAAGGTATTGTGTGTGTAAAGATGAAAACACTTATTGCATGCACAAGAATTAAAATAGTATCTATCAATATGCTTTCTTATATGAATTGTCAACTTTTACAATTCCAAATTTTAAGTAAGGTCAAATTCTTTTGAAGCACCAGAAAAAAATTGCCCCAAAACTAAAAGGAACTCATGCAATTAAAAAAAAATATATTGGTCGTAAAATTAATTATTTCAGTGCTATTATTTTAATAAAAATCTGATACAACATATGATTGAATTAAATAATGAGGACTTAACCATATGACTGTAAATAACTATTTATGAATAGCAGTTGTTCAAATGAAAAGTGGACTTGTTGAATAAAAGAAATACCTTTAGTGGAAATCTAACGAAATTGCCACAGTATTGCAACACAGGTCCTGATATTTCAGCAACAGACCTTTGTAAGAGAAAGATCATGGTTGATTCTTGAAGAAATCTTTCACAGTTCCCTTTATTTTATCATTTAAATGGAAAAAATTCTCCTGTAACGCTTTTTTAAGAGGCCCAAAAATGTGGAAGTCACATGTTGACAAATCTGTATGAGTACTGGGCTGTACAAGTGTTTTAACACTTCCTATTGAAATTTGCTTAAGGTCAGCTGGGTTTTACAAGAGACATGGAGGAGGTCATAGTAGCGGAGAAAGTATGCGAGACCTCAGGAAATTGTGAGGCCTGGCTGTTTGCTTTTGATTACTTTCCATAGCTTGCTTGGAGTCTTGCATATTCTGTTGAATTGGCAGTGAACTTTCAAGCTAGAAATCAATCAAGAGCGGTCGGCAGTTGTTTCTCCTGATCAAGGGCAAGATGTTTTGCTATCCATTCCACACACTTTATAGTACTGCAGATGCGGGTGGATAATGGTGTGAATAAACAGTTACTCAGGTTGGATTCATCACTGATGCTAAGATTTCACTCCTTGATTAGCTCCGATTTCATTGACAGCAATAGAATCGTTCGTGACCACAATGCATGTTGGCCTGATCTTTTCAGATCCAATATTTTTTTATACATTTCACAAAAACTTTCATACCAGTTGCTCACCACTGTGACTTAAACAGTGCTTGTCATCGACTACCACTATTTGCTGATACATGTCTGCATTATGCACACCTTTTGCCAGCGGAAGTTGAGGTAAATGAGACACGGGGTACAATGAAACATGGTATCTAAAACCAATAGGATTTGTCACAGAAAGTTTAAACTCCCAAACTTATTATACAAATACATGTTTCGGTTACTGGTGTGATTTGGAGACAATTGCATTTTTACAACAAGAGATATAGAAAATTATTGGATTTTCATCATTGAAAGTAAATTTTATTACTAAAAGTAATTTTGTTTTACCTCCAAGTTTTCGTATGTATAATTATTTATTTTTCAAATATTGTGATCACTATAGTGTGGTCTTCATACTTTCAAAGCCAGAACTTAAAAAAATAAATATTAGGAATTAGTAAAAGTTTATTTAGTTTGCAGCCTCAATTTAGGGTACAATGAAACACTTGTAGATGGGGTACAATGAAACATGTTTCATTGTACTCTGGGTGAACACATTCACTTAAAATAAAGATGTTACTATTAAATATTTAGATTGAGATCCCCATGGGGCACATAAAGTTAACAAAGAATTATTTTTAAATCATACTTTATCTTCTTCAGGCTCTGAAGATGGTGACAATCTAGATTATCTTTCAACTAACAATCCAAACATTACAGATTATGAGCTATTCTCACATAACATGCATGACACAGGCAGTAACACTTTAAATGATTATGTTTTAATTAAGGAAGAAGAAATTAAATGTAAAGAAATGTACTCTGTTGGAGATATAATAAACTGAAATCAAACCGAATATGAAGGTCTGTATGTAAAATGACTAAATCCAAGCTTTAAATTTGTGCCTTCTTCAGAAATATATACTTTGAATCTTGGGAAGCAGAAATGTTAATTTTTGAGTTTTATTTAAGTAAATTCAATATAAAATGAAAAAATATAGATTAACCTCTAATAAAAGTATTTTTTCATCTCAACCTATAACAGCTTAATTAAATTTGTTTTTCTCTATTTAAATGTCATAGTTATGTTTTTAATGTTTATTATAAATATACATAAAACATATGGTGAAATTTGAATTTTGACTCCTAGTATTTGAGTGTTTGTTATAAAGTGTTTCATTGTAACCCGATATATGGGGTACAACGAAACACTGACAAACATTTACCTTTTGTAATTTTTTAAATATGAAAAAGCCATTTACAAACTCATAAAAATTCATTTAGATTGGGGAAAAGAGTAGGTTAAAAGTGTACATTAATTTTATTTTTGTACATGCAAATTTGTGAACAGGAAAAAAAAAAAGTAAATTTTGTTTCATTGTGCCCCCACTTCCAGTACTACCACACATTGTTCTGATTTGGAGGCATCCATATTTAGTACAACTTTTGATTACTTTCCTGTACCATGAACAGTTTTCATAGTTAAAAGTTGTATGCAGATAACACCTCAGTTACTGTCAGGGCCCTTGCTAAAGGGGGGTGGGAGGGGAGTCCCCCATAAAAGTAACATAATTCTATTATACTTGGCAAAATTACTTAAAACATTTTATTAAAAACTATCATTTACTTTCTATTTATGGTACACTTGGCAAAATTATACAAACCAGCCTGTTTAGTGGTGTTGCTACAGCTGCTGGCACAATCTCATGCGTCCACTTTTCATTTGAATAGTCCTTATATTAGGGTGAACAGAATGTGATGTTTCTTTATACATCAATGTTTCGCCTAGCCAAAACTACTGAAGCTAAAAATATGACATTTGGCATGTAAATGAATTTTTTAATGTAGGTGTTAGGTTGGACAGCATTTTACAAAATTCACAATCTATGGGGATGTTAGGGGGGCAAAATGTTCTTTGTAAACTCATGTGATCTCAATGAAAAAAAGAGATAGCCATAAAATTCTTGCAGTAAAATACAAACCCACTAATACCTCAAAATAAATTTCAGGACATTGTGAATACCATCCTCCAAGTGAGTAGGCATGTAAAAAGGGAGACATATTAAAAAAAAAAAAAAAATTCCTATTAATTTTTTACTTTAAAACGTAACAAACATGAATCCTATATCTAAGCAGCCCGTTTGTCATTAAAAAAATTGTTGAAAATTTATGTATTTTAATTTTATTAAAAAAAAAAAAACATTTTCCGGTTACCTAAATGTATTATGTATAGGGGTACTTTTCAAAGAAAAAGTTGAATTGTGTACAATACGCAGATTGTGTATATTTTTGCAGATAAACTCTGCAATTAGCATTGGAACAAGAGGGGAAAAAAAAGTAAAATACTTACTTTCCAAGATTGATATTAGATGACATATAAATATTTGGCCGACAATGTGAATATTTATTGCCATTTGTAGCTAACAAATCAGGAACTAGTGGATAAGTCCAACGACTCAATATATGTTGACTAAAAATAAGAAAAAATTCTTTAAAAGCAGGAACCATTATAAAATTAAGAGAAGCATGAATGTAAGTGCTATTACAATTTGATAACTTCTAATTAAAAAAAAAAAATCTCCATCCCATTCCTTTAAGATAGCCACCCACATGGTGTAGGGGCTTAAGAACTATTTCATTACACCTTGGTTCTGGGTTTGAATCCCGATTATATAACTTTTGAATATAAACCTCTTAAAAAATTAAGGATACAAATGTTTTGGATAGGTATTGTGGAAAAAAAAATATTTAGATAATTGATGGATAAACAATAAATGCAAGTTACACATATACAAGGTATTTTAAACTGTTCGATCTAAGAGGCATCTTTTTAACTTTCATTTAAAAAAAGTTTTCCAAATGCATGCAATTACTTTTATCTTTTCTTTATTTCTACTCTTATTTTTATGTTTTAAAAAGGTAACATTAATATTATTATTATTTTGAAAGGGGGGGGGGGGAGGTATGATTCTGTATACAAGATTTCTATAAGAAAAATGAAATCCTATCTTGAAAAAATAATTTAAGAAAAGACTGCACACATACAAATATACTATTTACTTAGCTATTTGACAACATGTTTTGTGTATTTATTGACAATGATTAAGGGCAGTACTTAAATTGAAAAAATATAAATAAAGTACAAAGTGAAAGAAAAATATTTATCATGTATTTCCACTTTCATTTGTTATCTTGCATTAGTGTGAAGCAAAAATCACATTTGAAACACTACATGTAATGCTGTTTCTCTTTTAAAGATGCTTTTAATATTTGAATTTATTGTGTAGAAGTCCCCAATCAAAGAATTTTAATGGAACTATTATACAATGAAACACCAATAATATATATAAAAGCTAATATTCTTCAATGTATCATTAAATATTGTTTAAAAAAGTGAATTTTTATTTTGCATATAGTGTCAATATAAAAAGTAACTGCATTTTATATGAAAACGTAGTAATTAAAAGTACAATGCTAAAACCAACAGCAGTTAAAAGGGTGCCTTTCAGGTCAAACAGTTTGAAACACCTGATATATAAATAAATAAGAAACTGATTTTATCTGGGACACATTAAAAATTTGAAAATTCAGATCCCTTTACTGGAGACTAAGGCCATTTAAGAACCTTTAATATTGAAAATCAAAATTCAGGCCATCTTGTGGACTTTTTTTACATTTATGGTTACATTAATTTAGAGACAAACAGATTTCTCCTCTCTAAGAAATAAGTACATATTAAACTGGCATGAACACAGGAAGAAAATATGCGAGATAAAAATACAAATAAACAAACACAGAATATTCCCACATACATACAAATATTAGATCTTGCGAAGTGATACCCAAATGACTCTGACTATTGACTAATTATTTAGTTGCTCAATTGATTCAGCTTTCTCGTTAGCATATACTTCGACAATGTATGGGAGAAACAGGGAGGGAAAAAACACACATATGTATATATATTTCTAATAAGTAGAGTGAGAAACACTCCCCCCCCCCCACAGAAAAATAGCACTATCACCATGTTTTCCATCACTTTTTACTTACATTGGGTAAGCTTTTATTTTGCATTTATATATGTTCTAGTTTATATTTTCTTTTGGAAGAGAAAACCCTTCTGTTTCTCAAAGCAATTAAGTTAATTTACCTTAGTGTTTCAAGCAAATTATTTTAATATATATTTTAATAATACTTAACAAATTTAGTTTCAAAATCATAATATGCTCATTAAGAATATTTATGTATGGAACTGCAATGAAGAAATTACTTTAATTAAACTATTTTAAATTTATAAATTGAATTAGAGTGTTGTTATGGCAATACTCAGGTTCGAAACACTTAGTTGCCAAACATAACGTCAAACTTAGTTGCGAAACATAAAATTGTGTAGACCTCTGATGATTTAAAAAACCCTATTAATTGAAGAAACAGTTTGAGATAAACAGTGAGACTGAAGAGTCTGGTGGTATCCCAGCATAATTAAAAACAAATACATGTTTACTTTATGGTTGAAAAGCAGTAGAGTCAGTGAAAAAAGGATGCTAACACAGAACTTGACAGTGGGAAGAATCTAAACTTGGTCAAGATAACCAATGAAAGAGTTACGATAAATTTAGACCAATGAAGTTAAAGTAAGATTGGGTAATTTTGAAAGTTGGTGCATAGCATCAAAATAAAGTAATGTCCAAAATAGGTGCCAACAAAGGGGGATGCGAAACCCACTACAAGTTATAAACTAATGTAATAAAAACTATTTTTAGCTCAGGAGGCATCAGGCAGTGAAATACAAATTTTGAAAGCCAATTAAGAAAAACTGAGAACAGAAATAAAGGTTAAAATACTTTATTTTAAATAGATCAAATTTAAGAAACAGAAAACAAATGACAATTAATACTAAATATGTGATCTACATCACAGGTACAAATGTGTATTTTTTAATTAATGGAATAAATGACGGGTTTGTTGCAAAAAGGAGGTAGCTCAAACTATTCAGGTTTGAAGAAAACAAATGTTTAGGGATTCAACCAACATCTCCTAGATAAAGAAAGCCTAACAATTCCTAACAAGCTTTGTTGCCATCATTAGGCCTACATTTAAAAGTTTTATTTTCACAAAATAAAACTATTAAAAATTTTTGGTGAATTTACTCATGTATAACAATAATTTAATAATTTGAGAAAAAAAATATAATTTTACGACAAATGGCAGTTTTTAACCATGACAAATTATGTTAAGGAAACAGATCATAATGAATACTTTTGTATGAAAAGGTATTTTAATGTTTAATTTAAGATATTTTTAAATATATGTAGCATTCACCAGAAATTTTAAAAAGTTTTACTTTGTGAAAATAAAACTGATGACATCATTTTCATAGGCCTAGTGATGACGTTAAAGCTTGAGTTGTTAAGCTTTCTAAATGTAAGAGGTGTTGATTCAACACAAATTAATGTGACAGGCAGCTTTTTTTCCCCTTGAGTAACATAAGAACTATCAACTGTACCTACATGTTTTTGGGGCCAAATGAAAGTTTTTTTTAAATCCCCCCACCCAAACTGTAACATAATATACGTATCACTAAACTTTTGTGGATAGAGTTACCTCCTTGAAGGGTTTACTCCTTTTTGCAGTAAACCCTTCAAATGTAAAAACAAAAATGAATAAGAATTTAACTTACCTAACGGCATTGTACATGCAAAAGTTAGATAAACTAGCTCCATAACCTTTTTGTACCACATGAATATACATTGAATTTCCAAGGAGCTGCAAAAATTAAAAATTAACTAGTTATTACTTCTGTAAGAGATTACAATTAGCAATAGCAGTAAAGACTTTATACATTAAATAGAATATATATATTACACAATTGTATCTACTGAATTTCTGAAAGTCAATTTCTTCACTTTTTCCAGACTTTTGGGAGCTTCTGGAAAAAAATTCTAGACCATTGATGCAGTTTACTTCGGGAAATCCCCCAACAGTATAACCCTCTTTTTATATTGTAATATTTTTCTATGACTTACTTAAAATAAATTTTCAACTGTAATACAATTATTCATTTCCTTATGTAAGATAGAGAAAAATTACTGTGAGTTTCAAGTAAGATACTATAGTTCAGATTTCACTTAAAGTGACCAATACCATTTGTGCTACAGGTGGTATGTGATATATCTAAAACACAATATTAAATGCAGAAGCCAAATTTCAAACAAAGTTTTATCTTTTAGTGAACAACACTTCAAATCTGCAAGAATAAAGGGCACTACTAGTGAAAATTTCTATATTTTATCACGGGTCATAGACAGAAAGCTTTTTGGCTCTTCTGTTGCAAGAAACACTTCACCACAGAATGTGAAACAGGTATGAACATCACAAATCCTAATATATACATAAACAATATACATAAATCATCTTTACCAACATTTTTTACTCCCTGGACTCCAAAGAGATTAAAAAAAAAAAAAAAAAAACTCTCAAGAAATTCTTAGACGAAGGAAGATTTAAAATTTCAGAGAACTTTCCTGACCCATGTTGCCTTTTCCAGGCTTTTCTAGACTTTCCTGACCTATTTCCCATTTTCCAGACTTTCCTGACTGGTAGACACCCTGTACACACACAATTTCAATCCAAACAAAATGTTTATTCAAGTAATGCTGAAAAACAAAATATTATTTATGACTAAAATTAAGTTTAATTAGCTTTCGGTATAAAGTCATTTTTGTATGTTTTCTTTAATAGACAAACTATTTTTTTTTTGTAACACTTTTCATTTAAATTTTCTAATTACTTCATAAAAAATAATTGCAAAAATAATGAATATAAATTGTAATAATTGCTTTCTTTTCTTTCATTTTTTTAAACTAAAATTTCTCAAATTTTCAAAAGTAAATGACTATTTATACTTTCAAAAGGTAAAGCCAAAATAACTAACTTAAAACAAAAAACATATCTAAGAATATTTAAGGATGCCTAGTTTATGTAATTTGTAACAGGCATTTTACGTAACCTTTCATTTCCAAACAAATAGTATTTCATATGAAAGAGTATGACAGGTTGAGATTATAAGAATACCGAAAAATTATACTTTTGTTTAAAATGTTTACATACACAAAAAAATTAGATCTAAAGATTGACTCAAAATCATTTGATTGTACCAATTTTTAGTTGACTTACTTTTTTTTAGTAGCAAATAATTTTACTATAAATGGTGGAAGAAGCATAAAAGAAAATATTGAATTAAAAAAGTAAATAAATAAACCTAATGATTTTTTAAAAAAGAAAATTGACATTACATATTTCTAAAATGCTTAATGCACTCTGTAATGTTTAGTAAATACATAAAGTAATATTAGTTATACATATACAGGGGTCAATCCAGATTTTTTTTCCAGGGTACTATTTTTGTGAATTTCAATACTTAACTTTGTGAATTTTCATACTATTTTTAATAAAAGAAACCTTTATTGTTAAAATAAAATGTAGTGTAAAATGCTTATTTTAATCAATTGTATTTTTGTGAAGGGCCGCTTTAATCGATTTTAATTTTGTGAAAGGCCGTTATAATCAATTGCATTTTAGTGATGTGGCTGCAAAACAGACCAAATTTTCACCTGCATTGACCCTATATTAATGACTACATGAATGTCATTTTATCTCTCGCCCTCTTTATTGAAGATTGTCCCAAAAATGTGTCCCAAAAAAGCGACATAATTTCACATATTGGAAAAACCACTCAAAATACTGGTTTAAATGATAAAATAAATAAAAAACTTTGTGAAAAACACACATAAGATGTTATTTGTAACTCGATACGATTGTTTCGACCAAAAATTCTTTCGGTCTTCACCAGTCAAAGCCCTTTGTCACATAGAACACCAGAAGGAATGATGACCAGAATGACACACACCCTCTCCCTCTTCCCGGTCATTAAAGGGAATGAAAAGAGACCATGGTCTAATTCCTGCAAAGGGTCTAAAGATTATGATTCAGAAATTTGAAGAAACAGGTTCTTTTGAAGTGAAATCTGGCAGAGAGAGAAAATCAATTGCTTCGACATCAGCAGTAGGCGATGTGGCCACAGCATTAGAGGAAGGGACGAGCAGTGGTGTACAAACATGCAGTGCACGTTGTATTGCCCAAGGTTTAGACATGCCTGCGAGTACGGTGCACAAAATTATATGCAACATCCTGCATTGCTATCCATAAAAAATGACACATGTTCAGGAGTTGCTTCCTGCTAACCTGCCAAGAAGAGAGGCATTTGCTCTGGAATTTCTTGCTCACATGGAAGTGGATAATGAATGGCCATGGAACATTTTGTGGACAGATGAAGCCCATTTCCATCTCCACGGGTTTGTCAACACACAAAATTGCAGGATATGGGCAAAGGAAAAGCCATTCGCAACTGTATCAAAACAGATGCATTCGCCAAAGGTAGCTATGTGGTGCAGGTTCACGGCATCGTGTATGGTAGGGCCATTTTTTTTCTCGAGGAGATTGATCCTGCAGGTCTTGTTACCAATACCGTGAATGGTAAACAGTATGCGAGTCTTTTGTGCAGCCAGGTCATTCCAACAATTCAACAGCGTGCATATCTGGATACCATCATTTTCATGCAAGATGGGGCTCCTCCGCACATCGCAATGCCAGGCATGCAACTGCTCAAGAGGCATTTTGGAAGTAATTGACTTATCAACTGTCATTGTCCAATACCCTGGTCTCCAAGATCACCATACCTCAATCCTTGTGACTCAGGGGCATAGCCAGAAATTTTTCATGGGGGGGGGGGGGGGGTTACGACTACTACAACTCATACATATGTATATGTGTGTGTGATAATGTACTGAAGGATATATATTTTGTATGGCAAAAAATTTCTCATTGGGAGGGAGGGGTTATGACCCCCCTAACCCCCCCCCTTGGCTACCCCCTGTTGTGACTTCTGGCTGTGGATTTATCGACACAGATTACACAATGTATTAGCAATGTCACCCCTGAGACACTCTGATCTGTTGTGGAACATGCTGTTTATTGCTTTCAGCTTGTGGCAGAGAATGGCGGAAAGCATATTGAACCTGTCTGCTGCACGTCCAGTGATAATTAACAGGTGTTTTCATTGTTGCTTTCTATGCAGTTTTTGGACCAAGGACAATTAAAAACTGAATCATTATGTGCTTTTTGGCCCAAGGACAATTAAAAACCAATTTTTCCCATCCCATGTGGTATGACCTTGCCGTGGTGGATGTGCTTTCAACTAACAGTGCCACAACTGTTGACAGACTTGGAACTCATTTTTTTTCCATTAAACGACCCAAACACACATGCACATTGAACACTACAGTTGGTTTACTGTGCAACTCATGCCAAAGCCAACATATTTCGATTCAAAATGTCACCTGTAGCCGCATCCACTTTCATTATGCCACTTACAGAACCATCTATTGATACATTTTGGAACTTTTTTTATCATGTCAAATCGTTTCCCCCTTCTTCCAGTATATTCAGTTCAAATTTGAAGTTAATCTGATCAGTGGTTCTTTTTTTGCGGCCTTTTGAAAGTGGGACTTTAATTATGGACACATTGTATATATATGCAACATACATATATATATATGTGGCATACATTCATATGTAAATATGAGTACATTTATAAAATACTAGGATTTGCAAGAATACTTTATTAAGTGGAAAAATTTCTTTTATGCATATTCTTTTTTTTTTTTTTTTTTTTTTTTTTTTTTTGTTACTTTCAGAAGGGAAAATTAAAATTTTTATGTACATAAGAAAATAAGATACAACATGTTACATATGAAGTATTTCTGCTTTTTTAAATTTAAAAATTAAGCCCCAAAAAGTAAAAATTTTCAAATGTCCCAGATAAAAAAATTGCACAAATAAAATATAAATGGAACAATTTTTCTATCTTTAAAACTGAAAGGGGAAAAATATAAAGGTACTTGGGGGTTATAGAAGGCACTGAGTTAGCTTGGCAACATTAGGACTATACCAAGCTTAGAAGTGTGAATATGGGAAATAAATAGTAACAGTAACACTCATGCATTAAGTCTATACATAAGTTTGCTAATCGATATCTAGAAGACTGCAAATGTTTTTGTGAGATTTCACCATCACTATCTTAAAGATACATTTCAATTGCTTGGCAATTGAATCTTGGTTGCCGCAATAACCCACAGGCACAAAAATAGATACAAAGATTTCAAAAAGATAATACATAAACAAATTACTTTTAATTGGTTAAATTACAACTAATCCTCCATTTTTTTAAAAAGTAAATATGAAGCATATATACTTATTTATTTGACTATTCAAATCAATTTAAGGTTTTTCTAAAATATACTTGAAAGGGCCAGGGGCAGCCTTAATGCCTACCCTACTGACATTTCATCCTCAGTCATAACAAAAACAACTTGTGTGTAATTTACAAGTATGATTTACTTAAACAAAAAACTAAATTAAAAAATAAATAATAATTTAAAAAAATAATAGAATAATTTTTCACAATAGTGAAAAATTATTCTAGATAAGTTTAGACATTTGCCACTAATTGCAACTTTTAATTTTTTGACAATTTGAGCATGCACATAATCAAAAATTATTCCTCACTGAAGTTGCTATTATAAAACAGTTCCTCATCTACTCTTACAAGTAGTCCTCGGCACATTAGTATTATGTAACACAATGAAATAATTCTTCTCTCCATATGGCAAATACATAAGTTGTACAATTAATTATTTATGTTGTAAAATAGTATGGTTTGGTAATTTATTGACATGTATAGAACGCATCGCTGAGCTGAGTTCAGTTTTGGTTTGGTTTATTTTTTTGTTATGGGAAGCTTATACAAAAAGCATCTGCTAAGTTAGAATTTTCACACAAAATGTAGATAAAACTACTAGAATGAATTAATAAATAAAGGGAAGGTTTGTCAGAAACAGTTAACTCACCTCTTCATTAACAAGAAGACCTTTTACAAAGTCATCCATAGTCTGATAGTCAAAATTATCAGAAAACAATGGTGGGACGCACGGTGAACACACAGACATATGCATATCTAACAAATCATTTCGAATAGTCACAAATTCATTGGCTTGAAATACTTCCTAAAAGTAAAATAAAACAAATAACTAAATTACATTAATACGCAGGAAGATCACAATGTAGGTAAGTAATAATATATCTACTAGAACAGTTATAACATGAAAACAATCAACCCTTACACCAATACATTAAAGAACATTTAGTTTATTTTTCACTGCTAAAGCTTCGGTAATGCAAAGTTACATGAGGTTTTTCTGCTTAAGGGAGAGGACTTTTTAAGGGTTTCTAACCTGTATTTATGTTACACCAGGAGAAAACTGGCTATAGCTGTAGACCGTTATCTAAAATTTAGGGCTGTTGTCTGGACTATTGTCTTGGGTGGCTGTCAATCTGACAGCCTCACAAGGCGCCAGAATTCTGGAGTTGTATGCTTCAGCCATCTCTCAAAATTTCACTTCTAAATCCTAGATATTTGTAGCTTTAATTGAGTATGGCTTACCTTATACAGGTCAAATTAAATGATGTTCTCAAATACAAAGCTTCAGAATAAATTGCATGCCTTGAGAAAGGCAAAGATAGCAAATTAATTATTGCTAAAATGATAATTGTTTTCTTTTAATTTTGCTAAAATAGCATGAAGACCATGCTTTCCTAGTTAAACAGATTTTTAAAACTCTTAGATATAAATGAAGATACAGCTAATGGGGGTCTGTTGTTGATTTTTGTTATTTGTTTCATACCTCATGCCCACAAATCCCTAAAAAATACTATTTCTCATTATCTTCAATGCCAACTTTCTTACTGGCTGATCAGACCCACATTATGACTAATTAATTGCTACCCAAAAAAACTTCAATGTATGCAAGTTCTGCTTATATACCAGCATAGATTTATCTTTACTCTTTTCAGCACAAATGATGCCAAGCTATAAGAGATCTGCTAAATTCAAATTTGTAGAGGTTAATACTTACACTGCTACCTTTAGACTAATGTTAGCTATCAAGCTACATTAGTTATTTCACAAATATTACGGTGAATTATGAAATACTCACAAGTGGAATACTGAATGACTTCTCAGTATTGACTCTGCTGTAATAGCGAATTTTTTTTAAATCTGACTCTACAGCAATCAAGAAATCATCTTCCTTGCTTCTGATACTGTGACATGGCAATGCTTCTCTGTACACCAAAGTTATCGCACATCCTTTATCCTCTTGTCTGCGTTTTCTACAAATTAAAAAGCAAGACACTGTAAACATAAGAGTAATGATATTATTTTTAAATTTACAAATTGATTTTAATTAATACAATTAATACTTTATAGATGCTTTAAAATGAGATAAAAATCTTGTCTAAAAATCACAGTTTTAACAGAAATCCAATGGTTTAATTTTTATAATTCCTTTGAAAAATATTTAAAATTAGCACATTGCTAGCTTTCAAAGTTGAAATTTGATTGCAATACGAATGAGCTGCATTTGTAAATTATCCCCAACATTCACATATTAATGATGATGAATAAAATGAATATTATTCTGTTTAATAACGTATAACAATATTCTGTTTGATACAAAAACTTTCTTAGTAGTTATCTGCAGTCAGATAAAGACAATTTCCTTCCAATTGTCCCCATACCTCCCTAGTTCAGAAACTCAAATTAATATTTTATTTATAGAAAACTAATATTAATATTTGCAAATACAAGTTTCAAATAAAATTAATCCTCTCATAGTGGTAGCCACTGCCCTTGCTGCAACCAAGTAACAGCATACCTACCAACCTCTAAAGAAAAAAGAATTATTATTCCACACACATTTACTACACACTATCACATAAAAAAAAAAAAAAAAAAAAAAATCACTCTTTCCAAATTGATAAAGCGATTAAATTGAAAACAGAAAAACTACTACCTTATACATTCCAATCAGTACTTCACCTTTCAATTTGTCCACATAATCCTTTTTCTCTTTCTTTTTGGGTCATATATTTTGCTCTTTTTAGATATGTTGTTTAATTATGAATGTTTCCCCAAATCAAAACATTTATTATTCCATGGATAATTAGAACTTTGTATCTGCTGAGTGGATGCTACATTGATTTGTAAGTTAAGCCTTTTTACTATAATACACATATGCAGTAAATATAAAAATACAAATTTTTCACAATGAATTTTATTCAGTATAGATTCTTGATAGCAGTAGTAATGAAACAGTCATTCAAAATTAAATAACTTACTTATGTTCTTCCAGTATATTTGAAAGTGGAAAGTTGAAAATAACATCACCCCTAATAAGAATAAAATCAGTCCTTATTAATGCTTTTGCATCTAACTCTCGCAAAGTATCCCCAACTGATAAAAATGTAGATGAGCTAATTACTGATACAGACATTGATGAACCTGGATGAGACCATTTTGATGAACTGAAAGAAAAATAATCAAAGTTTACAAAAAATTCACAAAACAAAGCTTTATATACTTATTATTGCATACACACAAAAATAAATAAACTACAGTTCAATATTTAAAAATACTGAAATTCTTACAGCTACTCAAAATCAGCCAAGTATCTTGCCAAAATTTAACCAAGTTCACCAAGTACTGGTACAACCTACTGTGAACTCTCTATTTTTTTCTGCTGTAGGGAGATACATATTTGGTTTTGACGAAAAGATTGAGGCCATACATATTGTACTCTTTCAGTTTTCATGCCATTTCAATTACTTTTCTAAAGCAGTCATTTAGTCAGACCTAGATGGTCACTTTCCTGGCTATTAATTCTGCCTGAGCTACATATTCGATAGCCATTAAGAATTGCTAATCTTTCCTCAGGTCTCTGTGACGTACAAATAAGACTGTTTGTCTTTGGTGGATTCTAGCCCACTGTGGCATTGAAAGTAATGAAAATCCCACTACACTAGTGGATACACAAAACTTGCTGGCTAAAAAAGGCGTAGCAATTACTTAAACTGCCAATAATGAGTCCTTTTCATAATGTTAAATCAATCAATCATATCAATTTTTAAAACTATTTTTGAGAAGAGCTTTCAGATAGGAATTCCTAGAAATCCTGGTTAAAAAACATTTCAAATATTTCCGACTGCCCTAGAATGAAAGCTGCAGTGGTATTTTGCCTTGTTACTGGTCACGATTGCCTTGCTAGGCATTTACATTCTTTAAATTTTACTTAATGATCCTTTCTGCTCGGTCTGTGACCTTCAGGAGCTTATGGAATTGTTACTCAAAGGCAAGGGACTGAATGGAACCATAGACTGCTTTTGTTATTATTTTGTTTTTTGTTTCTATTGTTTGGTTTCAGAATTATCTTTTGAAGTGACAACTGGAGGGGCGGGGTGGAGTACTTGGAACATCTCTACAAAAATACTGAATTGTATGTCATAGGATTATGATGCAGAAACTAAAATGATAAATTTCAAAATGTTTATGATTATACTTGTTATTAAAATATGAAAATACTAATGATGCATTTCTATTGAAATATAATAGAAAACCAATAATCTGAGGTGGTGAGGACTGAGCATACTTCAGATAACTGAAATCTTAGACAGCACGAACAGTTATTAATTACACTATTTTGTTACACTATATTATTATTTTCGATTAATTAACATACATGTTTAATAATACATATTTTAACACGATATATTCAAAATATTTTTAAATACTTGTATTAAGAATCAAATTATTTTAAACAATTGATAAATTTTTGTTTTTAAAATTTTTCACATTAATTGAGATGGAATTTATTTTAAGGGCACTTGGCACATTTCTATTGTTGAAAATCAATAAAAACACTGATTTTTCAATTTTTTGCTTAAAATATAGTTTGGCATATCTACTATAACTGAGTAAAATTTTAAAACAATCCAATCAATATAAACATTTTTTTTTTTTTCTATGGTTGGGAACTTACTGGTTAGGCATTGTCCCATACAACTGCTCAAAAGTGTGGCCATTTTATTATGGGGGCACCCAGTGGGCAGCCATCATTACCCCCTATGAAAGGACGGACACAATGACAGCCACGCCCAGTAGAGGATCGAACTCCGGCTGCCAGGAGTTGAGCCCGAAACCAGAGTACGATGCTTTATCCACCATACAACTCGGTTGGCTCAATATAAACATAGTAAAAAGGTTTTTAAACATTTTAACTGCACTGATTGCCTTTTAAATGTGACTCTTTAAAATTATGCTTTTTTAGTTCTAATTTTTTAACAAAATCATAGTATTTAAAATGTTTAAACTTCAAGATACATTCAAAAATGGACTTGAAATTTTTCTCCTGTGTTTAATATGATTAGCTTAAAAAATAGGGATTTATTTTGTTATAGATTGAGAATATAAAAGGCCAAAAATAAAAAAATAACAGCCATCATGCATTTTCTATGTTTTTCAGTGAATGTAATTTTTTTTTTTTCTCTCAAACAAATTCATCAATAGCAAAACCCATCACTAAAGTTGTAAAGCATACTATTATAATACAAAATTTTGGCAAAGAAGAGATGACAAATAAAAGAGAAGGAATTCTAAAACTCTTGATTTAAATAAAATTTGAATTCTAAAACTTTCTATTGAATTAATGTTGGTTTTTCACAAGAAATTCTTTTTAAATACAATAATCGTCATTAATGGTATGCACATGAGGTAAGTAAAATCCTTAAAATATATATATATCGTCAAAAGTGAGTTTAGTACCTTAGTTAACAGGGATCATGGGGTTTGGATAATCAAGAATCTACTGTATTGTAGTTCTGCATATGTAGACTTAAAAAAATATAAGTACTTATGTTTTGCAGGGGTCGATCCAGGAATTTTCCCCCAGGGTCCCATTTTTGTAAATTTCAACATTTATTTTTGTGGATTCACACCAATTTTCAATAAAAGTAACTTTTTTTGTTAAAATAATTGATAAAACTGATTAAAATGTATTGTAAAATGAAAATGAAGGGCTTTTTTAATTGATTGTATTTTTATGAAGGGTCTGCAAAATGGACCCAATTTTCGTCTGCATCGACCCCTGGTTTTATACCATCAATTGCGCCAAATTGACCTTAATCATTTTGGTTAACCAAACACTTACAGCTGGTGAGATTAAAAATTTGCTTGTTATCAAATGAGTGAAGCCCTATATAGTATAACGAAAGAATTATCATCACTAGGAGCACAGAATTGCATATTTTTTTAACTTTAATGCATCAAATTGACTTAATCATTTTGACTGACAAAACACTTACAGCTGAAGACATTAAAATTTAGGTTGTTATTAAATAAGTAAAACCCTATCTAATATAATTAAATAAGAGTTATCACTGGTAACAGAAAATTACATAATTGTTTAGCATTACTGGTGCTAAATTGCAGATTAGAAACAAAAAGCTGCTAGCAAAAATGGTCAACAGTTATAATATGTTAAGTACCCAAGTAAATTACAGCATAAATTAAACAAATGAAATGTCACTGAAGAGTCAACTTGTAAGATTTAAAGAGCTTTTTAATTGAACAACAAAATTATACAACACCTTATGTAAGATCGAATTTGCCGATTGTGTGCACAGCAAAATATAAATGTCTCTTGAATACCACATTCTTCAAGTGAATTCAGAACATAATCCAGAAGTACTGTATTTACAACAGGTAGAAGAACCTATAAAGAAAGTTTCATGTATAATATAAAATTGACAGGAAAAGTCATAATTTTTATCTTGTTAAGTTTGTAGTTTATAGAATATAAAATTTTACAATGACAATTACAAAAATAATACTTCTGATTTTTGAGTTTCCATTTCAATGCAATTTTAAGAAATCTAACATGCATTACAATTTGCAGTAAAGTCTGTAGAGATTATTCAATAGATTTTAAAAAGCTGTATAAATTATGAAAATTGTAGACTAATCCAGCACTTGGTGCTATTTACATTTTGCTGACAATGCTGACATTTGACTTTGCTAACTATTTCGGTGCCGCATTGGCACTTTGCGCAGACAACTGATGACTCTTAGTAGTGTGTTCTGACACTATGGCGACCAGAAAAGCAAGGGCAGATTAAGGAGGAGGCAGAGGGGGCGACCCCCCTGCCCTGAGAAAAATTAAATTAATATAAAAGATCCTAATTTACTTCCATAAAATGGATGTATATGTCGATCTTCTAACTAACCGCCCCCACCGGCAAACTTGCAATAATCCACCACTGCAGAAAAGATGTGTTAATTCATCGCTGTGTTTGAAGTACGGGACAATATGAAGAATGGAATTTCAGTATAGTGCATATTACATAAGTTTTTTGTTGTTTCTAATAGTGGTGCAATGGTTGTCAATTTGGCTGGATAACCAGATACCGAATATCTGGCCGAGATTTCAACTAGATACAGTGGTGTAGTCGAAGGGGGACACCATCCTCTACTTTTTCATTTCAGCCCATATGCCCCCCCCCCCCCAACACACACACACACACTTTTTATTCTCAGAAGGGATGCTCATTTTCTAGATTTTTTAAAAAACTCTTCGAAGAAATTAAAATTTTGGTTTTGTTCACAAGAGCAAGTAAATTACCATAAAAATCAAAAGGGAACTTTTGGACTGCATGAACAGACTTCAAGAATCACTTATACAATCTCTTTTGTAAAATCGAGTAGTGAAAACATATCCTTCAAAATAGAATAGATTATAGTCTTCCCAAATGCAATCTTGGTAAAAAATGCCTTCATGAATGGCCGAAAAAGTGACAAAAATACGGTAGCGAACAGTCACGTACAAATCCAAAAGATAATCTGACCATTTGACATTTGATTGTGGACAAATGTAAAAGGAAAAATTAAGTAACTTACAATGTTGAACAAAATGACTTTATTTTAACTATTAACAAATAATAGTTTAACAATTATCTGTTTACTTTCCCTTATGAGTTTGATTTCACTTTTAGGGCTGTTTATCATGAGTTAATAAGCTGCCTCAGTGAATTCAGTTGCTAAAATGGATGTTTTTAATTTGATTTTGTTTTGTAGGACTCCTTATAAAGTTCATAAGCTGTTTCAGAGAATTTTGTTACTAGAATGGATGTTTAGAGTACTTTTAAGCTTTGAAAAGGAAGGAAGTGAGCATGAAAATTGATTTGATAGCCAGTTTGTACGTTTGTATGGAAAATAAAGTAAGTGCTTAATCTTTTTTGAGTGTCCCCAATGCATGCTTTGCAAACAGAATTTTGATATGGACAAAGATCACTTGTTAAATTGCTGTTCATTGAATGAGAAAGACTTATTGCTTAGCCGATATTGGCAGGCCAGGGAGTTGATGCAGTCGACATCCAGCGACTAAATTGTTTGTTTATGCTTCCGCCCTTTTATGTATATTTTAGTGTATGTATTTTGCTCCAATCTCATGCATCTTTGATGTATGGGAGCCAATGATGTAAAATCAAGTGTTTTGCAATTTAAAAAAAAAAAAATCTTTTTGAGTTGTTTAAGGTTTTCGATTAGTTTGATCTATATATTAGTGTATTTTGTCATTTTAATTAATGACAATTTTAGATTCTTTGTACAGCAAGTTTGCAAAATCCACTGAAGATTTATTAAAGTTTAAACGGGGCATTAGCTGTCTGTAGAGCAAGTTACCAAATATGCCAAAGTTTTATAAAGTTAAAAATTGAGTACTGGTTAGGTTTAAAGACCTTTGAATTCTGTGTTATTCTGTTTTTGTTAGTGTAATGCGTGTTAAATTTTGATTTACTGTTAAAACTATTTGGGTTGTGTTTGTTGATCATCCAAAATAGCTGAAGATGGTTTTTTGGTTAAGCGACTTTAAGCCCCAACGACCATTGTCATGTTTAGAGAAGGTTGGCATCACCTCATAGGTAATTATCAAAGTTGCTATACAAACAAGGAGTCCTTCCTGGATATTAAAAAATCAAAATTCACTTAAATTTAACTGTAGCGCACAATCACATAGAAGTTAAAAATTTATAAGTACCCTTTCTTTATCATTAAGTGTTACTAACCACAGAGGTTTATTTTTGCTAACAATTACATGATCATAAAGCCTCTTATCTAATGAAAAACTTGGAAATATATATATATATTGTATTGCATTAAACAGGAAAGAAACTAACGTTGCTTTTAATTACTCAAATACACAAGATAAAGTTTGGATTTCTTAGCTTTTCATCAAACATGTCAGTCAACTAACTGGATGATGCAATCCATGATAATGCATTAACTAATCGACAAAACACAACCGACACAGTCACTTAATAATGGATTAGATGTACCTTGAAAATAACTTTTGTTAGCTATGCAATGCACAAACAAGGAAAAGAAGTGATTCCTCTCCAGTGCAACCAGATTGTTTAAGAAACATTCACAAATTTTGAATTAAATATAACACATTTCAACTTACACTAGGCCTTGAAATTGTCACAGGATATAGTTTATCATTAAAGTTATCAGCAATAACAACAGCTTGCAGTATTTCTTGCTGCTTTATTTCTTCCTTAGCAGACGGCCGAGTGTTTTTCGTGGACGGCGCCATATTTCTACCACAAGCACTGCTGGAAAATGGAAATAAAGGGAAAGGAAAGGAGAAGAGGACGAGGAGAGGAGATAGGCGACTGTTTACGTTGATTTACGTCAGACCAGTCAGACGTCCCTTTCTGTACCCTCCTGCTGATCTACTGAGCTCTCTCGGCAAAGAAAAATTTTCAAACGATTCAAAAAAGGGAAAAAATACACTATAATATACTGAAATTCTGTTTTTCTAAGCATTACTATAAATAAAAAACGTACATAAAAAAGTTTATGACATATTTTTACTTAAAGTTGGCAACACGTTTTTCGAATCTGGATTGCGCTCATATGAAATTTGTTTACATTATGGAGTCGTAATGCTGTTTTTATATTAAATTACTTAATTTACTTGGTAAAATTATTGTTATAATAAGTTTATTTGTATTTTTGTGTGATCAGCAGAATTTGCTTTATGAGAATTCGTTTTTTTATTCAATTAAAATCTTAGTTTGCTTTTTATGAAGTTTTGATATGAATGAAAATATGCATTAGTTTGTGTGTGGGGGGTTCCATAATCACTGTAGTTCTTGTTCATATTATACCCAAATGTGTATAATGTGAAAGAAACTGTATTAGTAACAACAGATGTGTAATTATCGTAAACAGATCGAATCGGAATTAATACTGATAATTTTATCAGCGGTTGTTTTAAATTACTTTTTAACTTAATATAAGACTCATATAAAATAAGTGTGATCTTTATTTTATGTAACATGATTGCCTTATTTTGTATGTACCTGCGTTGACATTATAGCCTTTACTTATTTACATTGACCTGTTTTAATTTTTGATGATTGTTCCATCCATATGAAAAGGGGTGCAATTCGATAATTTGAAATTAACAAATGCTTAAAATCTTAAATCAAATAGAAGTACATTTAATTTTTAATTCTTTATCAATCATGTTGGGTTGTGCTGTGAAACATGTTCTCAGAAATGTAAAATTCAAACTTAGGTACTTACGTATTATCCCGGTGGTCATTCTCGCCAAACTATTTTCGTAA
This sequence comes from Cheiracanthium punctorium, assembly GCA_038373885.1. Lineage (NCBI taxonomy): Eukaryota > Metazoa > Arthropoda > Arachnida > Araneae > Cheiracanthiidae > Cheiracanthium > Cheiracanthium punctorium. Next base: position 165,209 of record JAWZYV010011756.1, read on the forward strand.
AATGTGCTCGCAAACTGTTGCCAATCGTATTCCAAACCATCAATAATTTCATGTGTCCGGCATTTATCTTCTCAAAAAATCACTCGTCTTGGCTGATCGCCGGAAATACGTACGTAATAACCTAAACTTACATATTTTCACACACCTTTTGATATAGCCTTAAAAATTTGCCCATGCATTGCTTGTTAGTGATACCAACCTGGAATAACTACTTTTTAAAATAAAGATTTTAAGGAATTTAACTGTGCTAGACTCGGAAAAATTTAGAATGTTGCTTTACAAGTTCTACTGTAAACTTTTGTAAATTCTACAGGTTCATTGTTTATAAAACATTCAGGAAAAAATGCAAAACAAACAAAATTTTGCCAAATTTTCCTAAACAGGTCAATCCTCGGCCCCTCTACTGAAGGCAATTTTTGTGCTATGAATCTTTTCTGAAAGTTGCACGAGGTATACAGCTGTGGCCCTTGTGGGGGTGGGGGTGGGGCATTAGGTCCAAACCCCTTGGCCCCTCCATTAGACGTTTTTTTTTTTTTTGTTGCCAACATCTAATCTTGGCAAGTTTTTTCTTGCTGAACGTAATGTAAACATACATAATTATATAAGAAAAAATAAACCCAATAGTAATACACTTATCCAAACACCTTATTTAAAATATTTCAAATGCAATAAAAAACAAATTGAACATAAACAAAACACTAGCTCTGGGCTATGCGTGCATTAAAAAAGAATCTTCAAATGAGGAAAATAGTAAAATATATTTTTGCACAAAAATATACAGCAAAATTTCTCTTAAAATTCTAAAATCACGGTTTAAAAAAAAAAAAAAAAAAAAAAGCACTAGAATGAATCGTCTACCTCCTCCCTCACAAGAGATTTTTGCAACTTTAATATCCTCAAAATACACAAAATTTACACTACTAAAATCAAAGTAAAAACAAAATTAACCACAAACAATTCAAAAATCCTTATCTATTGATTCATATTAAACCTAAAAATTGTACGTGAATTCTGTAAATTGATGTACGCAATCCCATCTATCGAATAAAATTATCCATCTTTCTTAAAATTTTAAACATCTCCAATTTTTCATCACAATTCATTATTGTAGCAATTCTCATAAATTAACACAACATACAATAACCTTTATATAAATATGTGACCATAGAACACAACAACATAAATTCGCAACCGTAAATCAATATATAGTAAAGCAGACAACAACTATAGAAATAAACAAAAGCATATACCTGAACTTTTCCATTTAATTCCTTATTTAATGGCCTCTAGATACATACTTTTTTATTTACGACCAACATGCCTTTGTCACAGAAAAAATCCATCAAAGAGCATTGAAATAAGCAGAAAAACTTGAGTCTAACACAGGCACATTAAATATTCTGCACAAAACAAACATTAAAGGATTTCCCCCCAAATTCACTCCATTGATGATTAACAAACAACTTATCCACATTTAATATAAAAATAGAAGCCCAGTGGTGTAATGGTTAGTGCACCACGCTGCTGTCCCACAGGTCCGGGGGTTCGAATCCCGGGCTGGGCAAGGTCGACTCAGCCTTTCATCCCTTGAGTGGGTAGATAAAATGGGGACCACGCTTACTTGGGGTCAGACACTGGGGGCTTCGCATCAGGCTGACCACCTGGCCGGGGCATATGCATCCGCACCCCAGAGCCTATGGTTGCGCAATGTAGGCCTTGGCTCCACAGAGGGGCTGTTGCGCCAATGTTTGACTTTGAATATATAAATAAACAGAAATTTCACTTCGTAATCACTATTAAAAAATGCCACGAATCACCTCAAATTTAAAACACCAACCAGCAAAGATTTTCAGCATTCCAACATTCAACACCAGCACATGTCTCAAATTACGTCACCCATCCGGGTTGCTGTGTTAACAAGATATTCATCGATCGCTAGCGTTAGCGTCAGATTCCAGCTTGGCAACCTGCTCCCACTTATGAAATTTCTGTAATGACAATTGCTTTTCAAAAGGAACACCCTTAAATAAATAAAAAGGGCAAAATAAAATTTAAATAAAAGTCAACTTTATAGCAGTTTTCAGCCTTAAGAACAACAAGAAACAAAGTGTTACTTATATAAAAAAGATATATTTTAAAAGTTAAAAGTACTTTCTCAGAACTTGAGGTTTTGTTCAATATTACTGCATTTATAGCTTTTAAGAGAGCAGCTTCAACAACTTAATCATAACTTTTAATTCTTTGGTCATTTGCGTAACAGGTTTATCTAGGAATTTTTTCTAGAGTCCCATTTTTGTGAAACCTGTTTATTTTTCTGCATTCCAGTATCTATTTTTGTGAAGTTCAACATCTATTTTTGTGAATTTTTGTATCAGTTTTTTACAAAAATTGATACGAAAATGCTTGATTATTCAATTTTTGTAAAAAATTGAATAGTCGAGCATTTTCATTTTTTCCTTAAAATAATTTACAAAACAAGTTAAAATATTGCTAATGAAAGGTTGTTTTACTTGACTGTATTTTTGTGGACGGACCATTTTAATTAATTGCATTTTTTCAAAGGGGCCATTTTAATTGATTATAAATGTGTGAAGGGGCCATAAAATGGACCAATTTTGCCTGTATCGATCCCTGCATGATCCATTATCATTTCCCTAAAGGCAGTAATTGAAACAGTTGAACAGTTCTCCATGTATTCCTAAGCACAATCCTTGGCAGATTGCCATATTTAGCTCCTCAAAATATTTTGTTTATCCATAGTGGCAAATATTCGAACTGCAGCCATTTAAGTACATTTTTCAAACTATCAAGGCAGTGTAAATTATTATTATATTTTTTTTTAATATTACACTTTTTTGTGTGTAACTTTGAATGTGTTCTAGTTATATTTCCAACATTGGGTAAATATTTCAAAATTGTAGGGGTCGATCCAGGAATTTTTTCCAGGGTCCCATTTTGTAAAAGTTGCTTATTTTTGCAAATTTTGATACTTAATTTTGTGAATTTTCATAACAATTTTTAATAAAAGTCACTTAAAAAAAAAATTGATAAAGCAGTTAGGGAATGCATTTCCACACTGTTTTTGCTTCGCAGGATTTCGGGATTTAGATTTATTAATCCTGCAGGATCCCACAATCCCATGGGATCGACATTTCATTCAGCTAAAAATTCATTTCATCAGCGAACAGTATAAAAAAGTAATATTTTAAGCACCAAGTTTACCTTTCATACTAATAATTAATCTTATTAATATAATAACTTACAGAAATATGAAAATTATACACGTGATATTCAGAATCATATGCTGAATTATTTCTTAGTTGCTAAAGAAGAAGACTATAAAAAGACGACATAGAGTTACTCGTCTTCCTATTCTTGATCTCATTTTGATGGAGAAAGCAAAAGCACTTGACAAAAGGAATTTTTTGTTGTTGTTGTATGAAATCCTGAGGAAGCCATACTTGCATGATTAACTGTAGCTCACCTTTTAAAGCCATCACTGACATGGACTGCCATAATTGCTTTTTTTTTTTTTTTTTTTTTTTTTTTTTTTTAAGGGGGGGAATATGTCAAGGGTTCTGCCCCAGAAAGATACAATATTTAATATTGAAGCACTTCTGCATTATACCAGTAAATAAACCACAACAATACAGGAGCTAATGAGAGAGACTATGGCACCTCCCTGCCCATAGATATGGCTCTTCATCACTGGTTCTTATCTACATCAGCTTTTCTTCGTTTTCATCCTGACTGTTTTTGGTTTTGAAGGATTTTGGGATTACGATTTTAATGATCCAGCTTTAATGCTTGATTTCACGACAACTATTTGCTTGAAGAAATTCAGATTAGCCTCAATCTTAGATTAATTTCATAACTGACTACTGAGAGAAATAAAAAGAAAGAGATTTTAATATGAGGTTTAATTTTATTTGAAGAAAATAATTTACAGAAATATAAAATTTATAAGTACATGAGCATACGTATTGTTATTTTCTAAAAAAAGAACATAAAGCCCAGTGAGTTGTTTAATAGTCTTGATTTAATTTTCATTAAATAATTAAAAGCATGAATTAAAAAAATTTAAACCAAAAATGGACACTTTTTATAATTGATTTGTGATTGTTGTTTAAGATATTAATTAGCATGAAATATTTCAATTTAGATTACAATGTTGGATCCAGACTCCCATAGGAAGAAAATTAAAACTTTAAATTAAAGTTTGTAATTATTTATTCGTGTATTGTTAGATAAGATGCATAAATATACAAAAATTGTTAGTCAAATGATGATTGGGAAGGCAGCGTGAAATTGTAATAAAAGGGCAATTCCATTTTGAAGTGAGCCAAAGTACATAAAAATTAAAATTGCATAAATTAAAAACTATGCTTCTTTTTTGAAACTTAAGAGCCTATAGTTTATTAAAAATTGAAAAATTGTACTTAATATTGGCATTTTGTGTAAAATTTTGCTTGATGCATAAAAAACATAAAATTTTTTTTAAAATGCAGTAATTTGACCTTATTTCAATCTTTGATGTATAAAATACTGAATGATCTTAGGACAATAATGGCTAGTTTTTACATTAGACCAATGCTTAAAGTGAGTTAAAAAGGAAACTAAAATATCTTCATATATTATTATATAATGAAATAGACTATTTTAAAATATCATTAAATATTGATACGTCCGTTACTAAAATTATCTAATATTTCACTCCCTGTAATCATTCCTGTTCCAATTTAATACATCTACCCATTTTTCTAACTTCATTGACAACAGATTCATATAGCAGCCCAACAAAAAAAAAATTCTGATATTAATGGATGTTATATGTGGTAACAGACGTAGCATTTTATTATCAATTACGGATGTATCACACTAAGTAACAGACGTATCCTGTTCAATTTTTCAGCAATTTTAAAGATATACTAGTCAGGGATTGCATTTATGCAGATTTTTGCATAATTAGTTAAATGTTATTGAATCTGATACAAAATATCTACACATAGTGAGGTTTTCTGTGTGTTTTCATTAAAATAACAGGTCTCTGTGAATCATTTTTATCACGCTTCAGTGCTATCCTTGCCGATGCATTTTTGTTGTAGGCAATTAAAATGCTTCATCCCTATAGTTTAACAATCATTTTTAACACTAATTTCTGATTGGTTTAGATAATTGCCACTTCTTACCAACAGATGGCGTTTTTCTTTTTGTTCAATCATAGATGAAAGAACAGATTGTCTTAGAAATTGTTAGTGAATAAACATTGCAATTGATTATCCTAGTAAGTGTATGAAATATAGTTCATAATATATTTTTAAATTATTCTTTTGTTCTGGAATTGAAAAAGAGATTTCATATTTAGTGTTCTAAATGTATGAGTTTGCAGTCAATATTTGTTGTTCTCAAATCGCTTAAGTAGTCATAATAATAGATAAGGACAATAATCGCAAAAATTGGTAATTGCAGTAAATTTGAGAAAAACTATAAATTTAAAAACATTATATTAAACAAAAACTACATATTTACATTAGATTTTTATTTAAGAACATTAAACACTAATTATTAATGAAGCTTCGCTTAGAATTATCAGCATCAATTATTCTTCAGTTGTCATTCTAGTTTAATATATTTTACTTGCTTAGAAATACTCCATTACTTATAGAAAAAAGCAAGTGTGTTTAATAGAGTGGATAAAATATAGGAAATGGCACCTAAGACAGCAAAAGAGAAAATGAGACAATATCGTGAACGGATGACAGAAAAGCAGAGGAAAGCTGCATTGGAAAGAGACAGATTAAGAAAAAGAGAGTCAAGAGCTAAAAGATCATTGGAACAGATAAAAATTGACAGCACTAAGTCTTATGAAAGGGTTAAGAAATCACGTGCTGCAAAGAATGTTGTACAGCCATCAACTAGCTGTTCTTCAAAGCATAGTCCACAAGTGATTGGAAAAGCAGTGAAGAAAATTCTTCCATCTTTACCAAATAGCCCTACCAAGAGAGTAAATGTGATTGAAAAATTAGCCCACATGACGGGATTAAAAATTGAAACAAATAATAAGCTTTCGCAGACACCAAAACCTAATGCTATATCACCAGAAACCATAGCTTTGGTAAATACTTTTTATGAAAGTGTTGATATTTCACAGGAAGCTCCTGGAAGAAAGGATTACATAATAATCAGAAAGGATGGACAGAAACACAAGATTCAAAAGAAATACATGTATATGTCAATCTCTGAAGCACATGCACTATTTAAAGATAGCAATCCATCTGCGAAAATAGGATTATCAAAATTCTCGAACCTAAGACCAGCGCACATACTACCATCTTCACAAACACCTGTTAATGTTTGTATATGTCAGATACATGCAAATGTAGATCTTGTTCTAAAAGGTTTGAAATCTGCTAAGATAGCATTTCCTGAGAAAGCACGAGACATTGTACAGCGGTTATTGTGCGATACTCGAAGTGAAGAATGCATGACTAATAATTGTCCCATTTGTGCGGATTTACAGATTTTTGATTGTGAATTTTTTGAATCTGTTGCAAATGAAGAGACTGGTATCACAGAAATAATTCTGCATGAAGATAATGTTTGTGAACAAATGAAGTGGTATCAATGGGAGAAAACTGGAGAGAACAATCGTGTTAGTAAAGTGATGTATGAAGGTACAGTAAATGATGGCATTGATGTCTTAAAGAAGTTACTGCCTAAGTTTATATTTCACTGTTATATAAAAGATAAACAAGCTGAATATTATGCAAAGTTAAAAGATGACATTAAAGAAGATCCCAGAAGAGCTTTGGTTCAAACAGACTTTGCAGAGAACTATACAATAGCATACCAAGATGAGGTGCAAAGTGCTCATTGGACGAATGACCAGGTTGCGATTTTTACAGTTGTTATCTGGCATCAAGATATAATGAAGTCATATGCTGTATGTTCAGACTACATGCAGCATGATAAATATGCAGTACACATTTTTCTTCAGAAGGTTATTGAGAATTTTGTGTTGTTGTACCCTACTATTTGTGAGATTGACATTTTTTCAGATGGAGCTGGGCAACACTTCAAACAAAAATTTAATTTATGCAATGTCAGCTTTATGGAAGAAGATATGGGAGTAAGAGCTTCATGGCATTTCTTTGCTACTTCTCATGGCAAAGGACCGGTGGATGGTATTGGTGGTCAACTAAAGCATCATGTTTGGGTGGAGACCAAAGCTCGTAGATATATTGTAAATGACATTGAAAGTTTTGTTAAATGTGCAGAAGCTGTATGCAAGAAGACAGTAGTCATTTTCATTCCAAAACATGAAGTTCTTTCAATAGTTAATAAACTTGAAGAAAGGTGGGCAGGTATTAAAACGATACCATCAACCCATACAGTACATTGCATAAAGGCTGAACAGAAATACTGCATTAAGTACTCTGTTACATCAAGTAGTCATCCAATGACTAAATTTAACTTTCTAACTGGAAAATCTGAATTAGAAACTACACAGAACCTTCTGCATTTGGATTGCAATCCAGAGCCTGGGAAATGGGTATTGGTTAAATTAAAATCAGAAAAGAAAATATTCCATCACTTCATTGGGCAAATCACTGATATTTTTCATTATCCAAGTACCAGCATAACAGTGAAATTTCTTAAGAAGGTTGGAGAAAAGTTTGTGTGGTCTGCAGATGATCTTTCTGTAATCAAAGCAAAAGAAATAATAACCTTACTTCCAGAACCTTCATTTGATAGCAGGGGAAGACTTTCTTTTGAGCATAACTTCGTTAGTTATAATTTGAAATGAGCAGCCATTATGTAATGTTAATAAAAATATTTATGTAATTTGAACTGTTTCTGTTTATTTGAAATGAGCTGTGATTATTATCTAAATGTTTTAAAACAGAAAAAACTTATAAAAAGTATAATATATTCAGAGTTGATACGTCTGTTACTTTTCATGATAGGTCTGTTACAATAGGTATAACTATAAATGGACAATTTACCCCAATTTATTTTTTATTCATAAAAATTCTGTTAAGTCATATATAATTATCATGCTTTTGATGTTTGAAATAAATTACAGTTAATATGTATTGCATGCATAGTTTCAGAACAAATGTAGCTTTTCTAAAGATATAAAAATAAGTTTCATTTCTGAGATACGTCCGTTACCAATAAAAAAAAATTAAATTAAATATTATTTCTGGCAATCTTAAAAATTTAATTGTATTAAATAGAAGTAGAGTATGTTCTTTAAAAAATATATACAACGAAATGTGGATCTAACACATTTGGAGTCCTTAAAGGGGCATTTTAAGCACCATTTGATACGTCTGTTACCGTGGAATTGCCCAAAAGTAGTTTATTTCTCAGTTTTAGTCCGACGAATATTCGTGCGGGATCCCATTCCTGCGAGAGCGAGATTGAATTTCCTATAAAGCCATTTAAAATGTACAGTACCATTAAAGGGCTGTTTTAATCGATTGTATTTTTGTGAAAGGACTGCAGAATGGACCTAGTTTTTGTTTGCATCAACTTCTGAATTGTCAGTCTTCATTATTGCAAAATATTATGGTCCAAATGGATTTTCTATGATATTTATGCAGGGGCGTAGCCAAGGGGGGGATTAGGGGGGTCATAACCCCCCCATGAGGAATTTTTTGCCATACAAATTGTATATTCTTCATTCCCTTATCACACACATGTATGCATATATGTGAGTTGCAGTAGTCATAACCCCTCCCCCCCATGAAAATTTTCTGGCTACACCCCTGTATTTATGTATTACACAGTTAGGTAATCATTTTCTCTACCCCATCTTCAGATTAAGTGCCAATAATTTTAAGCATTCACAATTATCTGTTATTGATGTTGATAACCCTGTCTCCTTGTGTTATCCGTTTACTTTGATACATAATAATTATTCATCTTGCCAGTTGTACATGTTTTGACCACCAAAATGATTAAGGTCAGTTAGATGCTTTCAGCAGATTATATAACTTGATATACTTAAGTACCAGAAAAAATTTCCTTTTTCTAAATTTTAAGGAATGTTTTTTACTTCCTGAATTTATATTATTTAGTCACCTATTTATTAAAAGCAAGTTGATATATATATATATATATTTTTTTTTTAGCTTTACAATGGCAAATACTACTCAAGAAGCACCAAAATATGATGTGCTTTTTGTCAAGACTGGTGACTCTCTGGAAGAGGCCACTGAAACATTGAAACTTGCTTTTGAAGCAATGGAATCTAGTCAGTTAGAACCCAACTGGATTACAGTCGCTGACTGTTTGAAGATAACCAAAAACGAACACAAGCTATTTGTTTTGGATCCATTTCAAGGTGTAGCTTTTGAACATTTGAAAACCTACAAGTGTAGGATTGTTGGACCTTTGTGCATATTGTACTGTCTTCAGTATAGTGATGTTTTACCTAAGCGACCGTATCCTGTATACAGCGTGTCTATGCGTAAGATTACGGTGGCATGTTCAAATATAAAAGCAAAAATGCGAGAGGAGATCAGTGAAAGAGTGCAACTTATGGGTGGCTTCTTCAGTAAAGATTTGACTAAAAGTGTGACTCATTTAATTGTTGGTAAGTTTTTTTTTTTTTTTTAAATTTTGTATAGTAAATTTTATTTTTATTGGTGTGGTGAACAGGCTTGGCATTTCGTCTAATGTTTTTGTAAAAAAGTCCAAGTTAGTGGACAAAATTTAAATCTTACAATTTTGATCGAGTGTATTGCTGTTATGTTACAAAACTGCATTCTTGTATTTCTTCAAAATAAAACTTCAAAAGTTAAAGTTAGCCATTTAAATGTCTTTGCATGTAATTTTAATTTTATAAATCAACTTAGAAAAGTTCAATTACAAAACGGAATAAGTAATTTTATGGAATGTTTTGTTATAAAATTAATTTAAAAAAACAATAAATTTTCATTAAAAATAAATAGCTTTTAAAAAAATAGTCTTAAAACAGTTTTTTATAAATTTAATCTAATAATTCCACAGTTATCATAGAATAAATAATTTTATAGAATTATTTACTGTAAAATTAAATATATATTTATTGCATATGAATACAAAAAGAAAAACATTTCTTTCACATTTCAGTTTCTATGAGCTCCTTGTAATCTAATACTCAGAAAATACCTAATGGTTTCTCTAATTTTGTTTTTAAAATTAATAACACTTTTAAAGAAAATTGCTAAAAGCAAAAAATTCCTTTTATTCACTTTTATTTGAAATCCTGTCCTATGCTATTTATTAAATGCATTTTGGTTGAGTCTTGAATTATAAAGCTTATTAAATCTTAAATTGAAACTTACTACATTCAGGGATGAGATTCTTCAGACATTTTCAAAACTCCGCTTTTTAAATTTTTCTGAACTTTTTAATTTTTCATTAAAGCAGAATTATATATTAGTAGGATAGATTTAATATCCGTAGCAATTACAATATTTATTGAACTTGAAATTCATAAGTGTTATTGCTTGAATTTTGTTTGCACATTCCTTTAGACATTTTCCTTTTTTGCCAATCTCATCCCTGTACATTTCACCTTTTTTTAAAAACCATCCATGCAGCATATTGCAGTGTTATGTTTCAAGTTTAAATCTGAACATAAACCAAATTTGTGAACTAGAACAATAAGTATCTGAACAACAAAAAAATTTAAACCATATCCAATACAGTTGGTTGTATGGTTGAAAGAAATTTGGCAGAATTCTACATTGTTTGGCGATTTTTCGCTTGTGCCCAGCTAACAGAAAAGTACCGATTTTTCAACCAGCTAGGTAATTGACAATCTATTTTAAGGAAAAGCATCAGATTTGAAATAAAATTGGAATCTGGACAACTTCTTTCTTTTCTATCCAAAAAAACAAATTGCTTGGACATAAAAAATACCAGAAAATGGTACAATAGCGCTTTCTACTATAAGGGCGTCTTTCACAGAGAAGGAAATTTTCAAGATTTTCTCCCAGGAGAGCAATTCTACCTTTCAACTGAAAAATTTAAAGATGGTCTTTGAAGAGGTAGAGGCTATAAATAGTGTTCCTTAAATGAATGCGGAGCCTACAGCCAGAAATTAAGGATTAAAAATAAATGGTCTTTATGAGAGATTTCACTGTATTTCTTTTTTTTTTTTTTTTTTTTTTTTTTGCATTCAGTATGTTCATAATTCAAATGTTTTTGGATTTTTTAGGTATTCAGATTTATTAGTTTAACTCATTAATGTTCTATCTCAAAAATCATATTTAATATGTAAAGTTATTGATTATAAAAGGATTAAATAGAAATAATGTAATACCAGTGCATAAATTTGCCTTGACAGTAATTGCTGTTATGTAATGTATTATTTTTTCTATGCATTTTAGGTGAAGTAGGCTCTCAGAAGTACAAAGTTGCTGCAAATTTTGGGCTTCCCATAATGACTCCTGATTGGGTCACAGATGTATGGGAGAATGGACAGTATAAACAGCTCCACGCAACTGATAGTGTTTATGATAAGTATAAATGTCCAGTTTTTAAAGGCCTTATCATCAGTGTTTCACAACTAAGTGCGGAAGAAAGGCTTACTCTTAAAAGAGTGATCGAAGACAATGGTGGTTCATACTCAGGGGCTTTGAAAGCCAGTGAAACTACTCACCTAGTCCTCAGTGAACCTTCTGGTGATAAGTATCGCTTTGCGAGAAGCTGGAAAGTCTATTGTGTGAATGTGAAATGGATTTTTGACAGTGTGGAAGCTGGCTATTGCCGAGATGAAGCTTTGTATGGCCTTGATGATGCCACTCAAACACAACCAAAAAGATCGACACCCAAGAAAGATCTCACATCAATTGACTTACCTGTAGTTGACTGTAGTGTCATTACAGGAAATCCTACTGTCTCACACCTGGATGAAACTATAAAGAGTGAAGTTTCTTTTCCAGTTTTAAATAAACGAAACTCATTTGTTCCCTTAGAAGAATTTAACCTGTCTACTCTTCCAAAATATGGTCAGTTCTTAGATGGTTGTAAGATATTCCTTACTGGATTTACATCTCCACACATGGATAAACTACGTAAAATTGTGAATTCTGGTGGTGGTATGAGATTCAACAAATACAGTGACAGTGTATCTCATGTCGTGTGTGGTGAAATAACGAATGACTTCATAAAAATCCTTAAGTCTAGTTCTGTAAAACCTTTTGTTGTCAGTTATAGTTGGTTACTTGAGTGTTGTAAAAATGATAAACTGGTTGATGAAAAACCATTTTTGTGCCTGGATGTGACAACATTCAGCCCTGAAAAGAATGAAGCTATTGAACTGAAGAAGGACATTCCATTGCATATGTCTCAAAACAGTTCTCAAGCGAAGAAAGATGATTTCACCACTGATGATAACATGACTGATATTTTTAAACAGTACATTAATGACCAGCTACCGGAAGATGATAAAGAGAATAATGGTGCTAAGTTTGAAGCTCCAAATGGTACTAATCTAAAAACAAAATCTTTGTCTACCAGTGTTGGGAAAGGTCACTTGGAAGAGAAATGTAACGATGTTTTCCAAGCTCCTATTCCTGTGATTGATTTATCATCTCAGCCTGAAGCAGCTCCTCAAGCTAATGTAGAAACACATGTAGATATGCCAGATAATGAACTTTCAAACTCTGAGAATTTATTTGCTGGGCTGAAATTTGTTATTGTCGGCTTTGGGCAAAAAGATACTGAAATTCTTTCAACTTTTATTGAAACTCATTCTGGTGTTGTATGCACAGAAAAAAATTCTGTGTGCGACATTGCCATCGTTCCCTTGATTTGGGATGATTTGACTATTCAAGTTTCAAACATTATCACTAATTGCTGGCTTCAGAAATGTGTCGAGGAATCAAGAATATTTGACTTTGATGAAAATGAATTGTTCAGACCCTTCAGTGTTAATGCAGATATGAAACCATTCAAATCCTTTGTTATCTCGTTTAGTCAGTATGTTGGGACAGAGAGGGACTGTCTGATACATTTAGCAGAATCTTTGGGAGCTACATGTCAAGAGTATTTTGTTCGTAAAGCAAATGCTGCTAAAGGTGTACTATCGAATACACATTTAGTTGTGTCTCTTCCTAATGGCTCTAAATATGAGGCATCTAAAAAGTGGAAAATTCCAGCTGTTACAAAACGATGGGTTACAGATGCTGCAAAATTAGGTGTTTCCCCAGCTGTTGAGGATTATCTGGTTGATAAATTTCCTGAATTACCTCTTTCTGATGAAGTACCCAAAGCTCCACAGGTTGCTTCTGAAAACCGGAAAGTCACCAAAAGTGTCTCTTCGTCAGAAAAGAAGAATGATACAAGTTCTTCACTGAATGTTTGTGCACCTGAAACAAGCAATCAGAGTGTTCATAATATCTCAGCTAGACCATCTACTTCAAATACTTCCATTAAATGTCCAAAACCTCAAGAAAATGAAAAGAGCTTGCCAGAAGCAGAACAGGTTGAATGCCCTGAGCCTTTGGAAACGGACAAATTATCCTCTGAACAAAAACTGGTAGAATGCGAAGTTAAATTAGTACCCCTGCAACATAGCCGCATAGCAGAATTATGTAATGAAAGTCGACGAGAAAGCATGAGCAAGTCATCTCCTATAAGGCCTATTTCAGACAATTCTCTAGATGCTAGTCTTAATTTAGACCAAACTCATAACTTTAAGTTCCACGTGAGCAGTTTGTTGAATGATTTAGATGCGAGCGTTAACCGAGAAAGTGTTGGAAGTAATAAACGACAAAGTTTGCCCGTTGAAGAGATGTTCAGTAGAAACTTAGCATCTGCTTTGCATAGACTTGATGGCAAATCAAATATGGAAAAGGAGGGAGATAACAGCAAAGTGCTGGAGGGAAATTCTCAAGAAGACAAAAAATGTACTGTTCTGAGTGGGGTTGTACTATATGTTTCTCGAAAATTATCAAGCCTTCAGATCGAGCTAAATGATATAGTTGTTAAGTTAGGGGGTTCTTATGTGTGGTCCGGTGATGATCCTTTTACTCATTTTGTGTTTATAGGGAAACCGAATGATATTACCAAAGAATTCCGAGAAGCTAGAAGTCGGGGTAAGAAGATTGTATCCCCTGATTGGATTTATGCCTGCAGAGATAAACAATGTTATGTTGAAGAAGAACTATATCCTCATACCTATAAACCCAACATGTCATTGTCCCAACAAATATCTATTGTCAAAGTTCCTACGACTGTAGCACCAAAAGATATACCTGAGTCTAAACCAGATAAGAAGGATTGTGAAACAACTAATGAACCATTGCAATCAGATAGCACGCCTGTGTCTTCAAAGAGTGAAGAAGCTGATTTCAATAAACAACTTAATGAACTGCTGGTCGCTGCTAAGTCTGCAAAAAAACGCAATTCCAAGAGGATGGTGAGTTCTACATCTAGTAGCCCTGTCACAGAAAAAAGTCCCATTCCAAAGTACCAACGGCATTTATCTGATGTGTACATCAGGCCATCCACCAGTAAGGACAATGCAGTTGAAGAACCAGACACATGCTCACAACACTCTCAAAGCTATCCCATTACATGGGATGATCCTACTGGACGACAAGAACGTGAAAAGATTGCTGCTAGAGCTGCAAAAATGGCAGAAGTAGTGAAGAAAGCAAGAATTGAATCCAAGAACAAAGAACTAGTTGAAGAAATAGACCTGGGAAGTTCTCCCACTGAAACAGAAAAACCTGAGATTAGAAAGTTCATGTTTACGAACATTGCTGACTCTTTAAAAGTGGAGTATATTGAAATCATAAAAAAACTGGGTGGGGAGGTATCGGATGAGAAAGCTTTTGACATTACGGCAACACATCTGATCCTGGCAAACCCTATAAAGAATGAAAAATTTCTGTCAAGTGTAGCATCCGGGAAGTGGGTTTTGCACCCGCTTTATTTATCAGCCTCTGCAGAGCAGAGTGCGTTTGTCAATGAAGAAGAGTATGAGTGGGGTGGTCCTTCTACAGAAAAATTTGTCAAGAATATACCAGCAAACAATGCAAAAATTGCAGATTGTCCTCATAGGTGGCGCACAAAGGTTCAACAAGGAATAATATCAGCTGGTGCTTTTGATTCTTGGACTGTTGTAATCCATGCTGATGACAAAACAAAGCATTCTACTTATACTAAAATCTTAGAAGCCGGGGGTGCCAAAATCATACCTTCAGAGAACAGTGAATCTTCCCTCAACAGAATAACTCATGTTTTTGTTGATGTGAAGAAAAGGGGTCCAAATAAAATTGATTTAAGCTGTTACTTATCACACAATATTAAATGTGTAAAGCCAGAATATTTAGCATTTTATTTAATTGATGATCCACCACCTGATGTAGAATCATTTTTAATATCTGAAGCACAAGAATCACTGGCAACTTCTGGCTCTTCTAAGAGACGAAATTTTAGCACTTCATCACGGCAGAGTAAAAGAACTAAAGTAAAATAATCGTATGAATTGTGTTTAAGTTTGTATTTGAATTTTTGTGTTGCACTCACTTCCAGCCGGCAAGTTTTACAAAAGTGAATTATATCACTGATTTCTGAGAAATGCCATTTGAAATTTCCCACTGGACCTGGGAAACTAATATATCTTGATTAGGTCAGGTGATTGCATTTTGGGCTTAATTTCCAGAATGCAGTTGGATCTGACAGTTTTGTTAATAATCTAGATTTTTAAAAAAGGTTTTTGTTGTAATGCTTTGTAATTTAGAAATTGTTTACAAGTATTTACAAAACTATAGTGAAATTTCAGAAATTGTTGCTCTGTTCTTAAAAAGTTGTGATACACTGAAAATTTTAAATAATTGCTGAATTTTAAAATTGAAAGAATGGTAAAACGTTAAAAGGAATAGTTAGAAGAAAATGGAGAAGAAAAACTTGTGAATTTTTCTCAGCCTTTATAATCTCTCATACTTGATACTTAACAGCTGCATGATAATTTTATGAAATGAATTTTTGAAAGTTTTCTAAATATTTCTGTAATTTACAATGATCTCTTCCTCATAATTTTCATTCTGTATTATTATAATTTTTCTGAAATTTTACTTTTACGTTTGTTTTTGAAGTGCTTTGTTAGTTTTTGTTGGTGATTAATATTTCTATTCTTCTAAGATTTCTGTAAACAAATGAGAAAGGTGTTAAAGTAGTTAAACTCTGACTTTCTTGCAGTATGTTTTTAAATATATTTATAAAATTTCTTAATCTATTTTTAGCAGAATATCTTTGTCTTCAAAATAGTCAGGTATTACTCCACTACTTGTAATTGGAATAATTAGAAGTATGCTTAAAACAAATAAAAGTTTACCTGAGATGCTTTGCACAAATGTCAAACTTATTACTGATGTAGTATGTAAAGTTATGTATTTTAAATTTACCGTTTACTAAATTTATGTTAAATTCTTATGCTAGAATGTTATAAAAGATCAGTATTATGTCTCTTATTAACATGTGGGCTGTTTTTACGGACTTGATTTTATTTATATGTGTATGTTATTTTATGATAAAGTAAATATTGTGTGTTCTTATACGACAATTCAGATTTGAATTTAACAAAGTGTTGCATTAGTTAGCTCTATGCAGTTAGCCATATACGATTAAAGTTCATTAGACTGGCATTACCTCAGTAGATTAAATCTATACTTAAATCAATTACAGTGCTGGTAATTTCTCTAGCCTTTGATTTGTGAGGTTTGTAAATCTTGTATTGTTTATTGATGTCTGTATACTTTTTATTTAAATGTTGAATTTCTTTAGAAATTTATAATTTAAGACTAAAAACAAAATGCTTGTGAAAATAAATATCCTTTGTTTTATAATTGTAAAAATTCTAATGGCCATACAATTCAGGGGAAAAATTTCATAACCAAATCTTGTGAATTAATGCATAATTTGTAATGATTATCTACATAACGGATGATATAGATAAAATTATTATTGAAATAGCTCAAAACTTTTACATTGTAGTCCTAAAAATTTTATGAAATTATCAAGCTTAGTGTTTTAAAATATTACCTTGGGGGAAAAAAAAAAATCCAACAATTCTTTTTTTTTATTATTATTAATATGGAGTAAAACTTTTGACTGGCTGGCTGGAAAAATTTCTTTTCTTTTTTCTTTCTTTCTTTTTAGACTTGCACTGGAGCATGAAACATAAACTGCAGTATATTTTATATACTATGTGTTTAGTTGTATAATTCGTGAAATATTTATCAATGTACATAGAATGTATCATTTCATATATATATAATTATCATTGTTAATGAAAATTTAAAATATATCCTAAATTTATTTTTGTGTCAGTTTATTGTGTTTGTGCAATTATATGAGAAATATAAATGTAAGGTATTTTGTTAAATAATATTAAAGAATGTATGACAATTCTTTGATTTATTAAAGAATTTTTTTTAAAAAAAGCAGTCATGTCATTTGTCTTTTCAAAGAATACTAAATTTTATTGAAACTAGGCAAAATTCAGCAAAACTTCCAAAAGTTGATTAAAACTTGTTTCAGAAGCTTGCATTGTTATTTGATATGCAGTACAATCTTGATAATTTGGCAGTTAGTTAATCCATCATGTTTGGTAACTGACACCCTCGAGAAACATGTATTCCGATTTCATTCTCCTGTCCCCATGGCATCACAAGTGATGGATGTCCTGGTGAATAAATGCTTTCGAGAATGTGTTTTTGATAAAATTTGTAAATCAAAGAAGTAAAAAACAATTGATGATTATATTTTTCATAGTCAAATCCTATATCTTATTTTTTCCTTAAAAAATATGCATTATATCTGTAAATTTTCTATACTCTTGATAATTTGGCAGTTGTCTGCTCCGATGTCAGATTATCAAGATTGTACTGTTTCTGCTTGTATATTCTTTTTCTGTTTTATGGTTTTGCAAGTTCATATAATTTTAGACTGAAAATAAGTTTTAATAAAAATGTACCAAACAATGATAGAAAAAAAACACATATTTATTCTACTCTCAAATACTTTTACTAAAAGTTCTTGGTTAACATACAGTTGGAATGCTGATAGCATCTTCGAAATGTAATATAAAAAGTTGGGCTTCCCAGTTACGAGGCATGAAAGAAAAATATTTTAAAAAACTATAAAATATTTTAAAATATTTCAGCCAGAATTAAAAATGCATAAAGAAATGATGGAATGTGCTGTGAATTAATTTTAGCTAGAAATGTTTTACACTTAGCAAATCTATTCTTTCATATTAAATTATTTCTCTGAATAGTTGTTACATGTTTGTTTAAGTTACAAAAGTGTACAAACTGTTTAGAGAATTTTTTTTTTATACATTTAAGGTTATTATTGGTAAATATAGGAATAGTGCCACAAAATGGTTTGACAACAAGCTAAAAATAATTTTATTTTGTTAATTCAAAAAATAATTTAATTTTTTTTATAAATAACTGGTAAAGAACATTGTGCAAGCAACACAGGGAAGTTCCCTGTGTTGCTTGCGACAAAGGGCTTGGACTGAAGAAGGCCAAAACATTTTTTGGCTGAAACGTACGTATCCTCTTACCTATAACATCTTATATGTGTTTTTTACAAAGTTTTTTATTTACTTTATGAAAATGATGTCAGTATCACATAATGGTACGTAACTTGAAGTTTTGAAATTGATCAAAGAGCAAACCTCTCATTTGGTAGTGCATGCAGTATGTCTGTGAGTGAATTTTCAGATTTTTAAAGTAGCACTTTTTTTTCTTCTTATGTATAAATATTTTCATAAAAATGCCCCCCCCCCCCAAAAGAAAAATAAAAAAATCGGTAAGAGTGGATTTTTAGATTTTTAAGGCAACACAACATGTTTTCTATATATTTTTTACATAATCAGGAAAAGTTTCAAGCAAATTGTACCAAATGCATGGATTTTATTATGTTTTTGGAGCGTAACTTTCTAATTCTTTTTGGGTAATGACTGTAAAAGTTTTGTTTTGGAGTGGTACAACCTGGAATTATTACACCTAGGCTTTTTTTTTTGTTTGTTTGTTTTATAAGGTAATAACTTTCTTAAATACTGTAAAAAAATATTTTACAGTAAATCCTTCCCTCCGTTTCCCTAAAATTTGGAGTTGAGTTGTAATTGGTGTACTGAAAAAAGGGCATTAGTTACTACATCTCCCATGCAAATAAGATAGTACAATCACTATCACCTATAAATAACATAAGACATTGAAGGTAAACATGATAGTGAATAGTGTTATATCCTTTAATATGAAAACATCACATCAATGTTTAAGATAGATGTATCTTAATTTTCAATAAATACATCATGGACATAGCTGTTATATTTGATTTTTAGATGACAAAACATTGTTTCATATTAAATCAACTTAAAGTCGAGTTACAGTTTTTAGATTCAATGCTATAAAATAAAAGTATACAGGTAGTTTATATACTTTGAAGCCTAACCACTTATAATAATAAACTCCAAGAAGTACTTGGAAAATCTGCACATTTGTGTGTTGTACAATTTTTATTGATTATTAAAAATGTACAATTTCATGACTTAATTGATTTTGAAATGACAGATTCAATTTCTACTGGGGGCATTGAACCGCACTTTTACATAAACAAATATACAGTACTCGCCACTTAATAAAATCCCATTCGTTCCGAGCTAAATTGGTTTCAACAAGTGGCTGATTAGATTTTTATATGCGGTGAACACTGCTCATACCCAAAGAGGGCGTATCACCTGTTTCCACTTTCCAAACTCAGAAAAAGCGAAAGTAATGCGATTGATAGAACTAACGAATAAAAGTAATTACATTTCTAATTGATTAGTTAGTTATTCATTCAAAATTTATAACATAAACTTATAAATACATACTACTTATAAACTGAATTTACTTATACTACACAATAGGCTTTTCCTAAAAATTATCAGAGTTGCATTGTTTGGACGTAACAATTAAACTTCATTGTTTCTAAAAAAGGAGTAAGTAATATTAGAAGTACATTTTCGGTTAAATTCTTCCACTTGGGTATGTTGATTGTAAGTGCTTTCAAACAGAACTAGGAACTCTCTCAGAAATTACAGAGGAAAAAAATCACCCCTCTTGGTCACTGGCCAGTTTCATAGGATTGATTATAGTGCACATGCTGAGTGCAGTTTATTTTTTGCCACAGACGAAAAGAAAAAGTTTCTATCCAGTCATCAACCCTATAGAGATGGATAGGACTAACTATCAAATGAACAATAGACCTCAGAATGCCCTTTCTCCTTTCCGTGATACGTTCTCTATCTAAAGAAGTTCCTAGGACAATTGATATCCTAGTACCACAACTACTTCAAAAGACGTTTTTTGGACGTCTTTTGAACTAGTGCTATTAGGGTAGCCGAGTGTTTGTTGCAACCTTGGTTGTAATACTTCAGTTGTGAAATTTTCAGCAGTGCCACGTAATGGATTGCTGTGTGTTATTCTCTCCTCTCCCACTCCTCCTCTTCCATCTTTCTTCCAAAAATTTTTACAGATTTTAATATTTGATTTTACTAATCGGTGGCTTTAGTACACATTTATATTGATTTTATTCCGTTTTAGGCCAGTTTATCAGATTAAGAGGCTAAAACTATTTATCAGTGATTTTATTAAGCGGCGGGCACTATATTTGTAAAATGGACCACCTGTTTATAGAAGTACATTTTATCTTTAATATGATTAAGCAAATCATATTCAGCATTCAGATTTTATTTTTCTTAACTAACATCTTTCATTATCTGAAAAAGTATCACTCCATACGTAATTATCGAACAAAATATAGTTATTATCAACGTTTTGTCAACCTTTACAATACCCATTGCAGTTACTTGAAAATTTCCGGTTATTTCTCCCATCACTTGAAACAAACCAACGACACCTACTGCCTCAGCACCGTAAAACATTTCGTGTCTTAGGGCTTCTGAACTTGAGACGAGAAGTTTAACTTCGGAATATATTTCAGGTATTTTAGATGCAAAAATCCCCAGTGCAGATAATCCCAGTATGATAGTGAATGCTAGAATAAAAAATATCACTTTGGGAAGGAGATTATCCCCTCGATTGGTAAGAATCGACACAATAAGTAAGATCTGAAGAATACATAACAGCAAGTTATAAAACATAAGAGGCGATAGTACTTTATCAAGCTGAGAAACAATCTCCGATTTTTTGCACAAGAAAGCTGCGCATTTTTCAATTTCACTTACTTCAATACTTGATTTTGATAAAAGCGCTGTTACTTTGTCCTTCAACTCAAACATGTGGAATGATAATGCTTTGTACATCAAGTAGAGAATCATGGTGTTCAGACACAAAATTTGGAGTTCCAAAAAATTCCTGCTGTATTCAAGAATCATTGTTAAGATCCAGAGATAATTGTTGTGCACAGGTTGATCAAAAAGAAGATACTCGTAACTTTTTATTCCTTCAGTTAGGTTATGTGATGTACAGTATTCTTTATAAGAGATTGCAAAAGCCATCACAAGGTAAAAGGCAAAGCTAAATACTACTATTATTTTCGATGATTTCTGCGACTTGCACGCAGAGAACAAGTTTGAATTCAATAAAGACATGCAAGAGTCAAGTATTTTTTGTCCATTTAATATATAATGAATTCTAAGAATGGTTACAGTGAAAAAATAAGACATATTCATTAAACCCTCTCCATCTAAGAAAAAATTCTGACAAACAGCATATGTAAGCAAGATTACTAGATATAAAGAAAACAGGCTAAAATATGTACTCACTGCTATTTTGAAATATCGAATGGTATTCGAGACATTGCATGGAAAATTTATGCCAATAGCTGTGAATAATTTTATGCAGAAGGCAAAATCCTTGCTTCCCAGAAAATTATCTGAAGTAAAAGTCGATATTTCATCTCTCTCTTGTAGAGAGGGAGCATTTGTGTTCATCTTGCACTCAGTTTCTTCAGTTGTCAGTGATATTTTTATAAGAAATAAGGAATACTCCGCGGTGTTTCTGTTTTGAAATCTTAAGCAGAATAAAATACTTCCGTGAACAAATGAGGAATAAGAATAAAGTCATTGACATCTAAAAAAAAATTTCGAGCAAGCCTGTTTAAAACTGATAAAGATTTATGAAGTCAATGAAGAACGTATTTTCCAGTATGCAATATGATGGAGGAAACTATTTCTGAACAATGAAGCTCAAACTGGCAAGGAAGAACATATTTTTTTCTAAATATTTATAAACGGACAACTAAACTAACATTAGTCATTTCTATGCTGTCAAATTTAAAGAAACTTGTAGTCAGCTAGGATAAAACCAAAATAAGATGATGCCTATAAAAAAAGACAAGATTATTTACATTTTTTGCGATTGTGGAATAGCACGTTGTTTTTAAGTATTTTTTTTTTTACTAGAATTACAAATCCTCAAGATACTTTAAGAAGCAAGTATCCTACTTTAAGGAGCAAGTATAAGGATAAGTCCTACAGCAATCACTAAGATGAATTGGATAAGACTACAAAAAAGTTAATCAGTCAGATGCATATGCATTGCTTTTATTTCTTACGATGTTGTGTTTACAAACGTTTTACAAAACCTCTTTATACATTTTTCAATGCTTGTTGCTAAGAAACAGTGTAAATCAATATTTTTTGCTTGGAATTACAACACTGTTATTACTCAGGACAGTGTGTTAATACCTTAATGAACAATCGATATTGAAAGAAAATGACATTATAGATTGCATGTCATTTAACAAATAATAAATGAAATAAATCTATTACCTCAATGCGTGACTGAAAATTCCTTTCACAAAGTCCAGTGTTTGCTTATTATTTGAAGTATCAGCTGGTATGTATGGCTGATAAATTAGTTGCTTTTATCAAGGCCATTTCCATAATTTATTTTTGTACTATACTAGCTGAAGTACCCGTCGTTGACGGGTTAGTACTGAATGCAAATTTTCAAAAAGCAAGAACTTTCGTCAGCATTGTAGGAGTACACAGAATGGGTGTAGTATACTGCCAAAAGTAAAGAAAACTAAGTTATAATTTTTATGTATTGTTAAAATAGTGCAGGTTATATAGTATCTAAGTAATATCATTTCATTCGCTTTAGTCGTAATTATGTGATGCGCGAACAAATATTTCCGCATATTGAAATAATTTTCTCAAAATCTAATCAACATTTTTGAAAAATTAGAAGCCTAAAATTTAAGTTGAATGACAACCTATCATGCCACCAAATTTCATTTCATTCCCTGCAGTCTTTATTTCGTGATGCTGGAACAAAAATTTCAGCATTTTAACCATGTAACAACAGCCATTGTCGTCCACAAAAATGAATTCGGGGCCTACAGCATCCCTGAAAAGACGCACATAGGGCTCTAGGATCTCCTGCCTGTACCTCTGGGCATTCACGGAACCAGGGTCACATGGAGCGGTGTACGGACACACACATGGAGCGGTGTACGGGTATCTTGCATGATCTCTGCCCACACCGTCAGTCCTCCACCACCATACTGGTCTCTTTCCATGATGTTGCTGGGATGGTATCGGGTCCCAGGTTCCCTCTATATGAATATTCAGGTTGTAGACTGTAGATCAGGTTGTAGACTGAATCTGGACTCATCTGTGAAGTGAAATTAGCCCATTGGATCTGTGTCCAATGTTGGTGCTGTATGCACCATTGTACATGCTCTCTTCTGTGGGATGCAAATGGCGGGCTTCCTTGCATACAGCCCTCTTTCACCGAGCCTCCTGCCAACTGTCTTCCTTGAAACTAATGTTGCAGCGAGGTCCCTAGACAGCTGTGTCTTGTAGACGTCCTCTGGCGCTTGGCTTTAAGTACCAAATACCGGTCTTCATTGGGCGTTGTTGCTCTCGGACGACCTTGTCCTGGTCTTCTGGACACTGTCCCACTGTTTTTAAACTGGCTCCACAAATTCGAAACAACTCTTGGAGTTACACCCAATTCACTAGCAACCTGAGCTTGGGATTGCCCTGCCTCAAGTCTACCTATGATTCTCCACCTCATACTTTCCTCTAAACGATGATGTTCCTCTTTTCACCTAAAAATCAACAAAAAACAACAAGATTATTCCAGAAACACAATAAAAACCGCTACTGTGTTGTAGAGTGGAATGAGCTGAGCAGCTGGATGCAGACTTTTATACCTCCTGCTGGCTTAGCAACGCCCAGAAAAATACGTAAACTCAATTCAGCGACACCTGCGCCATAGTGACATTATATGGAAACCAACTGTCCAGGTTTTATGGGATATTTTCCGAGAAATATGTGAAAATGCTTTCCATCTCTTAATTTTGTCCACCAGATTATATATATGGGTTTTTTGACATCGAAGGGGTAAAAACCGTCAAAAACCCACTCTTTCTTTATTTAATGTACGGCGAACAATAAACCTCTATGTAAAATTTTCTTTGCTATTAAAATTGTAATTAATTATAGTATTTTCCACATATATAATTATTTTATTATGCTATTAATTAAAAAAAACACATAAAATATTAATAATTATTAAAATTTTGATAAAACTTTAACTCTTGAAAAAACACTCAAAATACTGGTGTTAAACGATAAAGTAATTAAAAAACTTTGTTAAAAACACACATAAGAAGTAAAAGGAAAGAGGATACGCGTTTCGTTCAAAAATTGTTTTGAACTTCTTCAGTCCAAGCCCTTCGACGTAAAGAACACAGGGAACTCTTACGCGTTTCGTTCAAAAATTGTTTTGAACTTCTTCAGTCCAAGCCCTTCGACGTAAAGAACACAGGGAACTCAATTCCTTTTACTTCTTATGTGTGTTTTTAACAAAGTTTTTTAATTACTTTAACTCTTGATTTGCGATGATTTTCAAAATCAGAGTTTTGCACGTATAAAAAAGCATTATTTTTTATTTTATTTATTTATGTTTTTTAAGATACACCTTGATGCCTGCATAATCTTAAAATATACATCCAAAATTTGTAACTACCACAAGTATAAATTAAACGAAGAACCACTACTACTATATCTAATTAAAACTTTCATTAAATTAATAATTCACATTAATATAAACCAAAAATGTATACAAAATGAAATTTTAGTAATCAATATCACTTCTTCGAAGCAAGTGATATAACGTTCTTCAAGTTTCCTTCTTTTGTGTTCATTATTATAGCAGAGATTTTACAAAAAAGAATTCTAAGGATGTTTAATTTATTTATCCCCCACCCTGCCCCTAATAAAAATAATCTAATCAGAATTTTTAGAGTGTAGTGCTTGAAATGTTTCATGATATTCAAAATTAATAATGAAATGTGTCGTAAACCTGCAAATGTAAAACAATTTCATAAATATCATATTCATTTTACTTAAAATATATAAAATTCTGAAGTAATTGCTTTGGGAAAATGTAAATTTTCTAATTATATTTTTTTACATTAATCAAGTTTCTTTTTTTCAAATATCTTTCGCAACCTTCTTTACTGTTACTGTTTTGAGATACAATGTTTATTTAAATTATAATTAGCTGGAATAACATTGAAGTGCAATGTTAGAAAAGATCTCAGTTTTTGACAGTTTTCGACATTTTTGACATTGACAATTGCGATGACGGTAAAAACCGTCATGCATCGAAATCTTACTAACATTGATACAGTGTATATATATATATATATATATATATATATATACATAAAATTTCCTCAACATGAAAACCAACTTTGGAAAGATGGCGGGCCGTCTCTCTTTTTTTCTGGCTATACATCTCTCATCTCTTGAGTTGTCTGATGAGACTGTGAACAAACACCATAAGCCGAAGAAAATGCTCAAGTGACATTGTAGAGTAGTAGCATTAAAAGTTTTTTTTTTTTTCCAAATTTCATGTGAGAAATTTGTTTAATATTCGTTTCATTGAAAATTTTGAAATAATACAATAGCAAATTGCGTTTTTTATTAATATTTTTTTTAAATTTACTATTGTCTCTCATTATCGCACAGATAAGTACCAGTTGACACAGCTTTATTTTGTGAGTCAATATGTTTATGTAAACAGTATAGCCCGATTGTTTTATAAAATGTCGTTTATCTCTAGTGCAGTAATACCATAAAAACACTCATCACGCCCCTGGGTTCGATTCCCGGCAGGAAACCGAACCCAGACCCGTGGTACTGTAGAATGGTTCTCTAGCCACTGCACAATCCGTTCGTCACAGTAAATCACGTAAACTTTTGAACGCCTTTTAATTTAACTATTTTCAAAAAGCTTTTAAAATAAAATCAAAGATTTACAATTCAAATCATTATATAATTTTTCACTCCAGTTTAACACTAATTTTTTCTTATGCAAAATTTTAAGATAATGTATTTTTTTTTATTACGAATTTCAGTTAAACGATTAAATAATTTTTTTCAACATATGAAATTCTTTTTCCTGCAAAGGACATTTCTAATAAAAATATCAAATCACGAAAGAAAATAATTACACCTTATAAATCCTTCTTTTATTTTGAAATTAACAATTTTAAAACTTGGAAAATATCCCTTAAATTGAAATTTACTGCCTTGAAATAGTTCTTTGCTGAATATCAAAAAATTTCTCTCTCTTTCAGCATTTATGACCATGATCGCCACCGCTGTGCTTACATAAATATTTAAAAACAATTTTTAAAAAACCCCAAACTCATTGTGTGTTTTGAAATGAAAACAGTTCGCTCTCATAAAAACATTAATTATTCCGTTTTAAAAGGAAAATATTTCTTCCAGAGCGTTAAATATTTTAGTAATTACAGCATAAGTGTACAATAGAGACCCAGAGACGTAACTATACTTGGCTTACCAACAAACCAAAAAAAAATCATAATGAGTCATTTTCAATTGAAAAATTGAATTTTTACTGAAATAAAATCGTTAAAAGTCACCTAAGTTTAAACTAAAGACGAGTATTGAAATTAAAGAATTCGAGACTAAGTAGAAATATTTCTACGGAAATTCTGGTTAGTGAATTTCATGGTTAAAAAAAAAAAAACAACAGTGTTTTCTCCGTGCAAATCTGTACCTAAAAAGTTTCAGAAGCGAATTGATAAAATAATATAATTGAACTGCATTATCTATAAAGGGAAGTGAGCCTTAAAAGGTAAGTAAAGAATAAATAAGAAAGAGAACAATTATTTACATTACAGCCCATCTGGCTATACATAAAAAATACACGTTTTTATTTTTTAAAAAAAAAGAGCTAAAAATCATCAAATAATTTCCTTTTCGGACGACCAAGAATTTTGAAAGTTCTTATGACTAAAGATACAAATTTGTGAGGCAGCCAATAGTATATTTTATATCGATAATATATGAGGGAGCCCCCTATGTTATAGCTATAAAATATACTATCGGCTTTTACCCACACAATCAAGAATAAAATTTACGAACTTTCCCCGTAAAAAGTTTAAAAAGGTACACGAACCCGGGCAGGTTGCATGATGAACTAAAAAGGGTAACCGTAAGACCACCCAGGACTCGTGAACAGTAATTTATACTGAAAGAAGTGTTCTGTATAAATTACTATAAAAATCAAACTTTTTATTCTTGATTCATGTGGTACAATATATTAGCATGCAAATTTTCAACTCAATGGAAATTGGGAATTTAGAGAAAAATTGATTACAACGTTTGACCTAGATTCCCGGTGAGAGATAAAAATAAGCGCAAGTAAAAAATATATAGTTTAAAAAACCAAAAAACACGCTTTAGTGATAAATTGAACTAACTAAAAGGCGAAAAATAATTCTTAATATAGAAATAAATTAATGAACGAAAACTAATATTATTGTGAAAAAAACGTGCGGTGCTTTGTGCTATATTTTTTGTATCATTTTTGTACTAATCGTACCGATCGAATATTCTCAAGAACTGATATATGGAGCACCCCACGCTTTTTTCACAATAATATTAGTTTTCGTTCATTAATTTATTTCTATATTAAGAATTATTTTACGCCTTTTAGTTAGTTCAATTTGTCACTAAAGCGTGTTTTTTGGTTTTTTAAACTATATATTTATTTTTCACTTTTTAGTTTGATTTGCTATAAAAGCGTGTTTTTTAGTTCTTTTTAACTGTATGTATTTAAAATTTATTTTTAATTTTCGATATCTCTCATAAGACACAAAGGAGTACTAAGTTGGAAAGTACAAAGAGATAATTTATTTTCACTGTGTACCAGTGGCGTAGCCAGGATTTTATTGGTGGGCTGGGTATCAAATTTAAAGCTAAAGTTCAATTGTAAGCTAAGTAAAGGGCCCCATTTCGGGGAGGGGAGAAGCCCCCTGAGCCCCCCCCCCCTCCGGCTACGCCCCTGCTGTGCATCAAAATCAACCTGCAGTTAAATGCTACCTTCCTCACTAAAAAGGAAAAATAGGTCTCTAATCAACAAATAAAAGCGTGTTAAAAAGAATGGCCTTAACATGTTCTTGTACTCAACTCTTCCATAGTGTGATGGATGACGATATTTTGTAAAAAAAAAAAAAAAAAAAAATTGTCGTGACCAGGATTCGAACCTGTGTTATTGCGGCCACAACGCAATGTACTAACCACTATACGATCACGGTCACAGTAAGAAAGGGTTTTCTTAAGATTCTAATGTTTGGAAGTGTTCTACTTTCAAGCAGGATTAAGAAATGAGGAAATTATTTAATCCTGGCGATCCTGATCAGGATAATCTTATAAGATTATTGTATTGTCGCTGGTTCTTGATAAATGTACAAAGTTTGAATTAAATCTGTCCGTTTAAAGTGGGTCTAAAGGAGTCGGTTACAAACATACAAGCATACAAAAATACAAACATACATACAGGTGAAGCTAATAAAAGCGTCTTAAAAAAGTTTCCCTGGGCTGGGCTTTTGGTTCTGAATTTATTTTTAGCTAACGTACGTTTTGACTGATACCAACAAATCTACTATAAAATCATCAGAAAATTACGTAAGCAGATAATATGTGCAGATAAAATAAATTTATTAGTATGCTGGTGAAATGTATTTTACAATGAATACATATCTGATTATGATCGCTTTTTTTTTTCGGGCAATATTTGAAACTTATCTAATACTTCACCAAACAAAATTTAAAAGTAATCTCGTTTTTGGCTTCAATCAACGATAAATGCTGGGGACTGTCTCATCTAGTAGTATTTATTGGAAGATTTTATAATTTTCAATAAGCAGCTTTCGTAAGAAAATTCGTTTTCTTGCTTCCGATCCTAGTCTTACATCAGAAAGTCAAAAATAATCTTAAAGATAGCAGCCATATGGTACATATCAAAAAGGTTTCCTGAAGTCTGAGTTCCCGTACTGCTACCCTCCTTTGTTTTAGTATGGTCACGTCGCTCCTAACAGACAGAAAATCACCAGTTGCGTAATATAAAATGCACGGTGGTTTCTAAATATATGTTTCTAAATATCAAGTGATTAATTTCCGTATGGTTTAATTCAATTGCGAAATAAAATTTGTTTTCAACATGTTTAATATACCTATTATTATTATTATTATTATATAGTTTTTGTTCCTCCGAAACACGAGGAAGTTTTATGTGAAAAAAAAAAAAAAGCTTCTTTTCTGCACAGTAATTTTTGCATACGTTTCAGAATCAAAAAAGTCTTTGATTTAGAATAAAACAAATTTACGTTAAAAAAATACTTATATCTGTCAGTGGAATATTTTTTATAACTTGGTTAAAAATATT
Source organism: Cheiracanthium punctorium (assembly GCA_038373885.1). NCBI lineage: Eukaryota > Metazoa > Arthropoda > Arachnida > Araneae > Cheiracanthiidae > Cheiracanthium > Cheiracanthium punctorium. The sequence continues at coordinate 194,956 of JAWZYV010011756.1, forward strand.
ATTAAAACTACATATATATATTTATATATATATCAGGCGCGTAGCCAGGAAAATTTTTCGGGGGGGGGATATGAACTTATATGTGCATGAATAGACGGAATTTCATCACTAATCCAAAAATTTCGGGGGGGGGGATATATCCCGATATCCTCCCCCCTGGCTACGCCCCTGATATATATATATATATATATACATATACATATACACATGCATATATACGACATATTTAGTGAGAAACATATATAAAAACAGTCTGTAAGTATTATTAAACATAAACTCAAAGTTTAAAGTAGCCTCTAATTTCATAATAATCTGAATATATCTACAGATCATGTCATTTAATTTTTCATTAAACCTTAAAATAAATTAAATTTGAATGGAAACTATAAAAAAATTACATTTTCTTATAAATCAAAGCTCATTTAATAATAAAAAATGTTAATCAACTTACTGTTTTCATCTTCCACACAGGCACCTAAACTGCTCATATTTGTCTGCATTGCGGGAGAAGTTTTTTCTTTATCAATTTTCTCCAGAGGAAAGTTTCATCAGGTGTGCAAACGGAAACTCATCTATTTGCGTTGCATATTTATTTCTCATTTATGAATGCAAACCTCGTTAATCTAATTAAAGATTTCAACAGCATGTTGTTTCAACCTTGTTTTTCTGTTATTTCTACAATGATGATGAATCATTCTGCTTAACTCGCAATTTCGGAGAGAACTTTAAAATTTTATAAACTTCGATTTTGAGGGTTTGGCCATGTATTTCATAACTACTTTAAGTAAAAACAAAAGCACTTTGTCAGACCAATATCTTAGTTGAACAAAGACACTCAAAATCAAAACCCCCACCAAAAGTTGATGCTTGATGTCTGAGACGATTCTAGCGTCGGAGGAGCTATCTATTTTGTAAGAATAAGCAGTGAATATAAAAGGGCGCATGGCTTGACAACTTTAAACACTGGAAAAAAGAAGCAAAAATACATTACATTTTTATGCATTTATGAGAAAAATATAGCCATATAAAGCCTTTCATTTCTATATAATAAACTAGAGGCTTTTAATATGATGATTTTTCAAATGAACTAAAAAGGAATATTTTATATGTTTCAGCACTGAATCACCTCGTGCAGCTGGAGTTGCAACTTTTAGACTGTTAACCCTTTGAAGCGCAACCCTTTCCCAATGCTGAAAAAAGGGTAGCCGTTGCCATCACTCGACTTAACTACCAGCAAGATGGCGGACGATTGAAACGTTCATCGCGTGCCACAGATCTAGAGACCCTTTTTTGAATTTTTTAAACAACGCTGTGCTGGCACAGCCAGCTGTCGTCAAAAAAGGGTCTCTAGATATGTGGCACACGATGAACGTTTCAATCGTCCGCTATCTTGCTGGTAGTTAAGTCGAGTGATGGCAACGGCTACCCTTTTTTCAGCATTGGGAAAGGGTTGCGCTTCAAAGGGTTAACAGTCTAAAAGTTGCAACTCCAGCTGCACGAGGTGATTCAGTGCTGAAACATATAAAATATTCCTTTTTAGTTCATTTGAAAAATCATCATATTAAAAGCCTCTTGTTTATTATATAGAAATGAAAGGCTTTATATGGCTATATTTTTCTCATAAATCTGACAATCTGACAGATAAATGGATGGTGATGCGCTTTTCAAAGTCAAGGTCTCCTTGAGTACCAATGCAAAATGTGTGTTTCTGGTTATCTGAGACTGCGAAGTCAAAGTACTAATAAGAGAGAGTGTGGAGGACGATTAGCCATTTAACTAGGGATGGACGCGAGACGACTTTTTTGCGAGACGAGACAGAGATTTACAGCTTTTTTGCGAGACGAGACACACATTTTTAACATTACAATATAGGGATTTTTGCGAGACGAGACAAGATTTTAGGCTATTTTGCGAGACGCGAGACGCTTATTTTTCGTCTCGCGTCCATCCCTACATTTAACGCGCTGTGTCCTCGCTGTGAGGACACCAAACTCTGACGTTTTGACTGTTGCCAGCCAAGAAGAATAGAATTGATTTCTATAAAAATAGTTGCGAGTGACATAGCTCCACGAGAATCCTTTACTTTTTAGCCCGTTCATTTCCCGTAAAAAAATTGTCACGATTATTTTTAACAGCAGTGACATCTGCTGAAAAATGGAAGAACGCGAGAACAGCTGGGTAGATTGCCCAATGCTGAAAAAAGGGCAGCCGTTGCCATCGCTCGACTTAACGACCAGCAAGATGGCGTCGATCGAAACGTTCATCGCGTGCCACAGATCTAGACACCCTTTTTTTGACGACAGCTGGCTGTGCGCCACAGCCAGCTGTGTCCATCCCTGATTTGCGCCGAAAAGAGCGAAAAATTTAACTCTTCGTAATATAGTAATACGTGCATAAATAAGATTTCTTTGGAAAGTGCTTTATAATAAATCTGCAAGCATGACCTGTTTTTATTATTAGAACTAAATATGAGCTTTATTAGGAAATTCATTCTCGCTTTCTGCTCTGCTTTTCTTTTTAAGAATTAACAATGAGCTTCTATGCAAATCCGTTCGATTGCTCACAAAATTTACTAATAACACTAATATTTAACTAATTTATTTTGTAGCAAATTGCATCTTTATAAAAAACATTGAAAAAATTTCATTCTTATTAGACTAGATTTTTCAACCATCACCCTTTTGTTTAACTTTATTTTTTAAAATATTAGTCATTAAACACTACTATGAACTTTTTAAAAAATTATTTAAACTAACCCATTTTACCATGCGATATCTGGGTTTAAATTTTTTTCTGATCGTTGCAAAATTCCAACTATTAGATATATTGTGTATAAAAGGTCATAGTTTAAGGAGCGAAAAATCATTCCGTATTTTTTTTAAGGCTGACATATATATATATATTAATGACTATGTCATTTTATCTCTCACCCCCTTTATTGAAATTCGTCCGAAAAATGTATCCAAAAATGCGACATAAAAATATGTGACATAATTTTTGCATATATTTAAATACTATTAGTTCACAACAGCTTCAATCTATTGTTACAATATTTCGTAAGCTGTAGAATAGGCATTCCATGTATTTTTCTATAAATAGGTTACAATCATAAAAATTTCAACATAGGGTTACCAGGTGAAATTCACGAAAGATGAGAGATAAAATGACATCGTTAATATCGTTTTAATATGGCAATAATGAAACTAAAAAATTAGGGGGGTTCAGGGGGGTTTCCCTCTGACGAGGCTCGAACAGCCGAGTTTATATATATATATATATATATATATATATATATATATACGCATTTTCATATATTTTTGTTTTTCAAACTGTTTTAAGGTCCATGTGATGTGCGCAGTTTTTTTTTTTTAATGTCAAAACAAATCTTCAAAGAAAACTATTTGAAAATGAATTTAAAATATACAATATGATTAACTGAATTGCACAAATTCACATTATTAAAAAAATATGTAACATAAAAAATTTTCAACTGTATTCATAAAGCAGCATTCTTCTCTCATTTTTATTTTCTTTTTTGTAGTGTGATTTTCTGTTGGCTTCATCTACTCAAATAATTATCTTATATAATTCAGAATAAATAAATTTCACTATTTCTATTAAAACAATTATCTTAATTCAGAATAAACAAGTTTAGCTATCACTCTAATAAGATATTTAAACAGATTCTTAAAATATTTGAGTATTTATTTCGAATGTTTGAGTACAATTAGCTAGCAATCGGAAAGTTCTGTTATGTTGATATTCAATTTAAGACAACAGGTGCAGTGCAAGCTTATAATTAGATATCTACAATAACATGTAATAGAGTATGAAAGGGGTTATATATGAGATTTGGCATTTAACCTGTAGGTTATAATCACTAATGTATATTTATCTATCGAATAAATGTTATAATTCTGCGTACGAAATTGGTTTTAAGAGATTCATAAATTGATCTTTCTAATAGATCTACATGTTTTAGAATAACCAAGTAAATAAATCAATTACCGCTTTTCCTACGCTACTAAATGAGTCTTGATAACTATTATATAAATGATAAATAGCTGTATTCATTTGGCAGTTTTCTTATGAAAGCATCAAATTGATGATGTCGGATGCTGTATCAATTGAGCCTGAGCACAATCACATCGGCAAAAGCAATGCCACGTAACGTAAAACATATACTAATAACTATTACTTTTTAATTGAAAAAAGAGAAGTGATTTGAAAAGAGCCATTTTTTGTGCCAGTATATATCTGCAAACAATGTAGATCTCTAACACGTTTACCAAAATGTAGCCCAGCATCTTAAAAGTATAACTCAAACTACGATTATGCAATGCACGGTTATTTATATATTTTAAAAGGACATTGTGAAGTTTAATTTGTGGCTTATAAGTTTGGGTATTTGCAACCTGTTGGCAAAATAACATATTTGGTGGCGTTAATTACGCCTTTATAGAAGTTTAAGCAAAGTAAAATAAGGAGCATTGTTTTACTGGAACTTTAAGGCGAAATTATGATCAATTATATGTCGCCAAATTATTAAAAAGCGTGCACTCCTTTTTGGCGGATTAGTTCATTGCCCCTCGCAGAATACAGGACACGTCACTGCTTTCTTTGAATTCTGACATTTTTTTACTATTTTCTAGCTAATTAAGCCGTTTTATGCCTTCATATTTTGAATTTATAAGTACTTAAAAGTGCGCTAGCTCCTAAACGGGGCGTTCGATTGAGCTCACATATTTGGTACAAATTTTAAACACTACCGTCGTATGACCGCTATTAATTTTGGTGTGTAGAACCTTTTTTACAGGTCTGCAAAATAGATTTTTTGGTACTTACGTATTATCCCGGCGGTCATTTCTGCCAAACTATTTTTTCATCAAATGTGCTGACAAAATGTTGCCAATCGTATTCCAAACCATTAATAATTTCATGCGTCTGGCATTTATCTTGGCGAAAAATAGCTCGTCTTGGCGGACAGCCGGTATAATACGTAAGTACCGATTTTTTTTACGGTGCTGCAAAAAAATATTTCTCAAACATTACGACCTTTACAGAGAAATGCTTAAAAGCGACAGGTAATAGCGGAGGAGAGGGGTGGGGAGGGAATAAAATATTGAAAGCCGCCCAGGTTACAATTTTTGATGATCTACCACCAAGTATGGCGCCAAAAAGTAAGTCCTCAAAAACTGTGCCAAGCTTAGCGATATCTACCAAATTTGGCTAGAAACTGGATAACTCTACAATTTATTTACCTACAATAAAGGAGAAGTATAGTTAGAATATGCTTGATGAACATTGCAAAATAGTTTTGGCGGGCGATTTTAATATAGATTTTAAGTCCCCAAAAGTGTTTCATGGAACAACGAAGGTAAATACGATATACTCATAGATTATGGTACACTTTCAAAGCACTATTTGTGAAGGTGAAGTAAAGTTAGAATATAATTCCTGTGGTGTAACACGGTTAGCGCTCTGTGCTGCAGTGTCGTATTATCGGGGTTCGATTCCCTGGTTCCCGAGTTTGGCTCAGCCTTCCATCTCTTGAGTGGTTCGATAAAATGAGTACCAGGCTTTCTTGGGAATTAAAAACAGGGAGCTTCGCGTCAGGCTGACCACCTGGCCAAGGAATATTCTTCCTCACTAAAGAAGCCGTGGTTGTGAAAGCATGGTTGAGCAGCGCAGGTCTTGGACGCGCAAGTGGGCTGTTACGCCAATGCTTAACTTTTAATATGTACTCTTTTTGTTACTCAATAAAGATGGTTAAAAGCAAATTTTAAAGATTTCAATCATTTCACCGCCATCGTACAGTTGAAGTAAGAACTGGCGGGAAACATTTTCTTTACTTTCTGTCACACGTCATGTCACGTCCTCTTCGCTCTTCGATTGTTCCTGTAAGTTTTGTCCAAGACCTTGGTGACATTCCTGATCGTTCCCATTTATTTCTGAAGCATTAATAAACGTCAATAAAGAGACTGTCTAATTTGATGTTTTTCAGCTAGTCACTCACTAAAATAATATCAAATTGATGGAAGGTTCTCGAGAAGGCACTGGTCAGCTCAGGGCAGTCAGATCAATAAAAGATTAAATATTATTTTTATATCGTATTTGTAATTTATTTTGCTTAAATAAACTTCCATAGGCGCACCCACGAAGGGGGGCTATCGGGGCTGAAGCTCCCCCTAAAGGTGGAAAGTTAGAAGTGAAAAGCATTAAAAATTGAAGATTGTTCCTAATAAATTAATTTTTTTCTTTTTAAAAATTGTCTTTAAATTATTTCTAAAGTACTTTTTCAAGAAAAAAAAGGTTTTTTAATAAATACTTACAGTTAGTGTACGAAATACAATTAAACTCGCTTTCAACGATTCTGAAAAGATCAGATAATTATTTGACTATAACAAGTTGCATTGCTTGTGCGCACGTTGTCCTATGGGCAAGTCAAGTGGCACAGAATATTTTCACGCTGTAAGAGAGTAACAACAATAATAGAGGTCAATAAAACAGAGTTCAGCAGAATTTGCAGCCCAGTCCCCATTAAACTAAAATCCTGGATGCACCATTGTAAACGTCTATAATTCTTCCTTTTTTTGCTGAAAAAAAAATTAAAAATTAAGTTTTATCTGAATATTGAAGATTTTTTTTTGTTCCAATGGCCGGCCGCTGCCTTGAAGGCTTTGGCCACAACAGGCCGAAATTGTTGGCCTCTTTATTATGGGGGCACCTAGTAGGTGGACCAACGTCGCCCCCTATGAAGGGACGGACAATGACAACCACGCCCAGTCGGGGATCGAATCCCGACCGGCGATAGTTGAACCCGAAACCGTAGTACGGGTGCTTTAACCACCATACCATCCGGTCGGCGAATGTTGAAGATTTTTAAGGGGAATTTATTGAACAATATTCTCAAAATCTATTACTTGTTATAATTTTCTCTGATGGAGGGAGATACAAAACACAATACTAAACTGTAAGGAGAAAAATAAGCTCGCTAGTCATACACATATGTATAATTTAAATGCCATATTATTATTTCCAAGTAGTCTTCCTAGCTATACATAATGTACAAAAATAAAGTTTTTTAACCGTTTTATTTTAAATGGCGTAAAAAGTTACATACAGTACTGCAAAAAGGAAACGGTCCCTTCTACTGACATTCACATGAACAAACGGATCAGTAACGAGCTCGTATTACAAAAAAAAAATTAAAAAAAAAAAAAAAAAAATTAATGAATTGTTGAATCAACTGTTATGCCAATTAAAATAATTGGATAAGATGGCAAGAAAACACGGTCCTTTGAAGTATAAATAGGACCCATTTAACTGTCAGCAAACCACCAGATCGAGAAGCCAAATCAACCAATCATGAGTTGGCTATCGCTGATCCTACTAACTGCTGCATTCGGTGGATTTCTTCAACCGGCAAATGGAAGCGCCGAGACGAAGAAAATGCTTTTCCAGAACAATGACCTGATGGAATACTTTTTAGATAATATAATCTATACACTCACCAGTAATGAAATATTGAAGCCAGGACAAGAAGAAGTCGCAATGGTAACCTTCCGAGAACTGCTTGAAACTCATCAAGGGAAAAAAGTGAGTAAAATTAAGCATGCACTAGCTTCGAGACTTGCTGAGATAATTATTGAATCTATCGAAGGGAAAGGAAATATAGAAAATAACTTAGAAAGTGCAATTCAGGCAGTGGCGTCATCTTTTGAAGATACCATAGGACTTGTAGACGAAAATTTCTTAGAAACGATACGCGATATGGTTTCTGTTATGTATAACAACGATATAGAAGATCAAATCGAAGAAGCTGAAGAAAAGGCAGAAAAGGCAACAATTGACGCTGCAGTCGCTGCTCAAATTCAAGCCGAACAACTGTCATCCCAACAAATTACGCAAACAACTACGACTACCGATGATACATCAATTTCGAATCAAATATCTTCAGCGAATATTCAAAGCAATCAGTTAACAACCAATCAAATAACGGGCATTCAAGAACAACAAGATATTGATACACAAACTAGTTTACAAGACTATAGTAACATAGACACAAACTCTTATACGGACGACAACATATTAGCTGCACAATTTATTCAAGCAGGAAGTTACTCAGAAAATTCTAACGCAAATGCTGCTCAAAAATCTACTATAGACTACACATCAAGCGTAAATCAAGACATAATATCTGGGTACTCTCAAATACAAAGCGCAACACAAGAAGTTTCCGCCAATTACCAGACAATAGAATCTTCTATAAGTACAAGTCTAGAGTCGTCAGACGCTCTCGACTATCTTTCGACGGGGCTCTTGTCATCAGCCGATATGATAAACGCTGTCATCCAAGGATTGAGCTCTTACGGAATTCAGAGTGAAATTGCCCAGAGCGTAGCAAGCCAGTACCTTTCTTCTGTTGGAGCCGGATCGTCCTCGCAAACAATTGCTAGCGTAATCTCACAGGCCGTCACAGAGTCACTGAGACAGAGTGGAGTGGTAACAGCTGGACAAGAATCAAGCATTTCACAATCGATCGCTTCCTCAATAATCAACTCCTTGAGCACAGTCATCTCTCAGGCATCTCAACTAGTACCAGCACCACCTCCTGCTCCTGCTCCTGCTCCAAGACCAGTACCTAGACCGGCACCCCGACCACTTCTTGCTCCCGTACCTGTAGTGCAACAAGCAGTATCCGTTTCATCCCAATCTGCGGCCTCGAGTCAATTGGCAACGCAGTCGTCCACGTCGCAGTCTAGTCAAGTATCCCAAGTAGTCTCCGTCAATTACCAGACTATCCAATCTTCTATTAGTTCAAGTCTCCAGTCTTCTAACGCTCTCGGTTACGTTTCGACCGGACTCTTGTCATCAAGCGATGTGATAAGCGCTGTCGTCGGAGGATTGAGCTCATACGGAGTTCAGAGTGGAATTGCCCAGAGCGTAGCAAGCCAGTACCTTTCTTCTGTTGGAGCCGGAGCGTCCTCGCAAACTATTGCTAGCGCAATCTCACAGACCGTCACACAGTCACTGAGACAGAGCGGTGTGGTAACAGCTGGACAGGAATCAAGCATTTCACAGTCGATCGCTTCGTCAATAATCAATTCCTTGAGCTCAGTCATCTCTCAGAGATCTCGACCTGCACCTGCTCCAAGACCAGTACCCAGACCGGCACCCCGCCCACTTCCTGCTCCCGTACCTGTAGTGCAACAAGCAGTATCCGTTTCTTCCCAATCTGCGGCCTCGAGCCAATTGGCAACGCAGTCGTCCACGTCGCAGTCTAGTCAAGTATCCCAAGTAGTCTCCGTCAATTACCAGACTATCCAATCTTCTATTAGTTCAAGTCTCCAGTCTTCTAACGCTCTCGGTTACGTTTCGACCGGACTCTTGTCATCAAGCGATGTGATAAGCGCTGTCGTCGGAGGATTGAGCTCATACGGAGTTCAGAGTGGAATTGCCCAGAGCGTAGCAAGCCAGTACCTTTCTTCTGTTGGAGCCGGAGCGTCCTCGCAAACTATTGCTAGCGCAATCTCACAGACCGTCACACAGTCACTGAGACAGAGCGGTGTGGTAACAGCTGGACAGGAATCAAGCATTTCACAGTCGATCGCTTCGTCAATAATCAATTCGTTGAGCTCAGTCATCTCTCAGAGATCTCGACCTGCACCTGCTCCAAGACCAGTACCCAGACCGGCACCCCGCCCACTTCCTGCTCCCGTACCTGTAGTGCAACAAGCAGTATCCGTTTCATCCCAATCTGCGGCCTCGAGTCAATTGGCAACGCAGTCGTCCACGTCGCAGTCTAGTCAAGTATCCCAAGTAGTCTCCGTCAATTACCAGACTATCCAATCTTCTATTAGTTCAAGTCTCCAGTCTTCTAACGCTCTCGGTTACGTTTCGACCGGACTCTTGTCATCAAGCGATGTGATAAGCGCTGTCGTCGGAGGATTGAGCTCATACGGAGTTCAGAGTGGAATTGCCCAGAGCGTAGCAAGCCAGTACCTTTCTTCTGTTCGAGCCGGAGCGTCCTCGCAAACTATTGCTAGCGCAATCTCACAGACCGTCACACAGTCACTGAGACAGAGCGGTGTGGTAACAGCTGGACAGGAATCAAGCATTTCACAGTCGATCGCTTCGTCAATAATCAATTCCTTGAGCTCAGTCATCTCTCAGAGATCTCGACCTGCACCTGCTCCAAGACCAGTACCCAGACCGGCACCCCGCCCACTTCCTGCTCCCGTACCTGTAGTGCAACAAGCAGTATCCGTTTCATCCCAATCTGCGGCCTCGAGTCAATTGGCAACGCAGTCGTCCACGTCGCAGTCTAGTCAAGTATCCCAAGTAGTCTCCGTCAATTACCAGACTATCCAATCTTCTATTAGTTCAAGTCTCCAGTCTTCTAACGCTCTCGGTTACGTTTCGACCGGACTCTTGTCATCAAGCGATGTGATAAGCGCTGTCGTCGGAGGATTGAGCTCATACGGAGTTCAGAGTGGAATTGCCCAGAGCGTAGCAAGCCAGTACCTTTCTTCTGTTGGAGCCGGAGCGTCCTCGCAAACTATTGCTAGCGCAATCTCACAGACCGTCACACAGTCACTGAGACAGAGCGGTGTGGTAACAGCTGGACAGGAATCAAGCATTTCACAGTCGATCGCTTCGTCAATAATCAATTCCTTGAGCTCAGTCATCTCTCAGAGATCTCGACCTGCACCTGCTCCAAGACCAGTACCCAGACCGGCACCCCGCCCACTTCCTGCTCCCGTACCTGTAGTGCAACAAGCAGTATCCGTTTCTTCCCAATCTGCGGCCTCGAGTCAATTGGCAACGCAGTCGTCCACGTCGCAGTCTAGTCAAGTATCCCAAGTAGTCTCCGTCAATTACCAGACTATCCAATCTTCTATTAGTTCAAGTCTCCAGTCTTCTAACGCTCTCGGTTACGTTTCGACCGGACTCTTGTCATCAAGCGATGTGATAAGCGCTGTCGTCGGAGGATTGAGCTCATACGGAGTTCAGAGTGGAATTGCCCAGAGCGTAGCAAGCCAGTACCTTTCTTCTGTTGGAGCCGGAGCGTCCTCGCAAACTATTGCTAGCGCAATCTCACAGACCGTCACGCAGTCACTGAGACAGAGCGGTGTGGTAACAGCTGGACAGGAATCAAGCATTTCACAGTCGATCGCTTCGTCAATAATCAATTCCTTGAGCTCAGTCATCTCTCAGAGATCTCGACCTGCACCTGCTCCAAGACCAGTACCCAGACCGGCACCCCGCCCACTTCCTGCTCCCGTACCTGTAGTGCAACAAGCAGTATCCGTTTCATCCCAATCTGCGGCCTCGAGTCAATTGGCAACGCAGTCGTCCACGTCGCAGTCTAGTCAAGTATCCCAAGTAGTCTCCGTCAATTACCAGACTATCCAATCTTCTATTAGTTCAAGTCTCCAGTCTTCTAACGCTCTCGGTTACGTTTCGACCGGACTCTTGTCATCAAGCGATGTGATAAGCGCTGTCGTCGGAGGATTGAGCTCATACGGAGTTCAGAGTGGAATTGCCCAGAGCGTAGCAAGCCAGTACCTTTCTTCTGTTCGAGCCGGAGCGTCCTCGCAAACTATTGCTAGCGCAATCTCACAGACCGTCACGCAGTCACTGAGACAGAGCGGTGTGGTAACAGCTGGACAGGAATCTAGCATTTCACAGTCGATCGCTTCGTCAATAATCAATTCCTTGAGCTCAGTCATCTCTCAGAGATCTCGACCTGCACCTGCTCCAAGACCAGTACCCAGACCGGCACCCCGCCCACTTCCTGCTCCCGTACCTATAGTGCAACAAGCAGTATCCGTTTCTTCCCAATCTGCGGCCTCGAGCCAATTGGCAACGCAGTCGTCCACGTCGCAGTCTAGTCAAGTATCCCAAGTAGTCTCCGTCAATTACCTGACTATCCAATCTTCTATTAGTTCAAGTCTCCAGTCTTCTAACGCTCTCGGTTACGTTTCGACCGGACTCTTGTCATCAAGCGATGTGATAAGCGCTGTCGTCGGAGGATTGAGCTCATACGGAGTTCAGAGTGGAATTGCCCAGAGCGTAGCAAGCCAGTACCTTTCTTCTGTTGGAGCCGGAGCGTCCTCGCAAACTATTGCTAGCGCAATCTCACAGACCGTCACACAGTCACTGAGACAGAGCGGTGTGGTAACAGCTGGACAGGAATCAAGCATTTCACAGTCGATCGCTTCGTCAATAATCAATTCCTTGAGCTCAGTCATCTCTCAGAGATCTCGACCTGCACCTGCTCCAAGACCAGTACCCAGACCGGCACCCCGCCCACTTCCTGCTCCCGTACCTGTAGTGCAACAAGCAGTATCCGTTTCATCCCAATCTGCGGCCTCGAGTCAACTGGCAACGCAGTCGTCCACGTCGCAGTCTAGTCAAGTATCCCAAGTAGTCTCCGTCAATTACCAGACTATCCAATCTTCTATTAGTTCAAGTCTCCAGTCTTCTAACGCTCTCGGTTACGTTTCGACCGGACTCTTGTCATCAAGCGATGTGATAAGCGCTGTCGTCGGAGGATTGAGCTCATACGGAGTTCAGAGTGGAATTGCCCAGAGCGTAGCAAGCCAGTACCTTTCTTCTGTTCGAGCCGGAGCGTCCTCGCAAACTATTGCTAGCGCAATCTCACAGACCGTCACACAGTCACTGAGACAGAGCGGTGTGGTAACAGCTGGACAGGAATCAAGCATTTCACAGTCGATCGCTTCGTCAATAATCAATTCCTTGAGCTCAGTCATCTCTCAGAGATCTCGACCTGCACCTGCTCCAAGACCAGTACCCAGACCGGCACCCCGCCCACTTCCTGCTCCCGTACCTGTAGTGCAACAAGCAGTATCCGTTTCATCCCAATCTGCGGCCTCGAGTCAATTGGCAACGCAGTCGTCCACGTCGCAGTCTAGTCAAGTATCCCAAGTAGTCTCCGTCAATTACCAGACTATCCAATCTTCTATTAGTTCAAGTCTCCAGTCTTCTAACGCTCTCGGTTACGTTTCGACCGGACTCTTGTCATCAAGCGATGTGATAAGCGCTGTCGTCGGAGGATTGAGCTCATACGGAGTTCAGAGTGGAATTGCCCAGAGCGTAGCAAGCCAGTACCTTTCTTCTGTTGGAGCCGGAGCGTCCTCGCAAACTATTGCTAGCGCAATCTCACAGACCGTCACACAGTCACTGAGACAGAGCGGTGTGGTAACAGCTGGACAGGAATCAAGCATTTCACAGTCGATCGCTTCGTCAATAATCAATTCCTTGAGCTCAGTCATCTCTCAGAGATCTCGACCTGCACCTGCTCCAAGACCAGTACCCAGACCGGCACCCCGCCCACTTCCTGCTCCCGTACCTGTAGTGCAACAAGCAGTATCCGTTTCATCCCAATCTGCGGCCTCGAGCCAATTGGCAACGCAGTCGTCCACGTCGCAGTCTAGTCAAGTATCCCAAGTAGTCTCCGTCAATTACCAGACTATCCAATCTTCTATTAGTTCAAGTCTCCAGTCTTCTAACGCTCTCGGTTACGTTTCGACCGGACTCTTGTCATCAAGCGATGTGATAAGCGCTGTCGTCGGAGGATTGAGCTCATACGGAGTTCAGAGTGGAATTGCCCAGAGCGTAGCAAGCCAGTACCTTTCTTCTGTTGGAGCCGGAGCGTCCTCGCAAACTATTGCTAGCGCAATCTCACAGACCGTCACGCAGTCACTGAGACAGAGCGGTGTGGTAACAGCTGGACAGGAATCAAGCATTTCACAGTCGATCGCTTCGTCAATAATCAATTCCTTGAGCTCAGTCATCTCTCAGAGATCTCGACCTGCACCTGCTCCAAGACCAGTACCCAGACCGGCACCCCGCCCACTTCCTGCTCCCGTACCTGTAGTGCAACAAGCAGTATCCGTTTCTTCCCAATCTGCGGCCTCGAGCCAATTGGCAACGCAGTCGTCCACGTCGCAGTCTAGTCAAGTATCCCAAGTAGTCTCCGTCAATTACCAGACTATCCAATCTTCTATTAGTTCAAGTCTCCAGTCTTCTAACGCTCTCGGTTACGTTTCGACCGGACTCTTGTCATCAAGCGATGTGATAAGCGCTGTCGTCGGAGGATTGAGCTCATACGGAGTTCAGAGTGGAATTGCCCAGAGCGTAGCAAGCCAGTACCTTTCTTCTGTTCGAGCCGGAGCGTCCTCGCAAACTATTGCTAGCGCAATCTCACAGACCGTCACACAGTCACTGAGACAGAGCGGTGTGGTAACAGCTGGACAGGAATCAAGCATTTCACAGTCGATCGCTTCGTCAATAATCAATTCCTTGAGCTCAGTCATCTCTCAGAGATCTCGACCTGCACCTGCTCCAAGACCAGTACCCAGACCGGCACCCCGCCCACTTCCTGCTCCCGTACCTGTAGTGCAACAAGCAGTATCCGTTTCATCCCAATCTGCGGCCTCGAGTCAACTGGCAACGCAGTCGTCCACGTCGCAGTCTAGTCAAGTATCCCAAGTAGTCTCCGTCAATTACCAGACTATCCAATCTTCTATTAGTTCAAGTCTCCAGTCTTCTAACGCTCTCGGTTACGTTTCGACCGGACTCTTGTCATCAAGCGATGTGATAAGCGCTGTCGTCGGAGGATTGAGCTCATACGGAGTTCAGAGTGGAATTGCCCAGAGCGTAGCAAGCCAGTACCTTTCTTCTGTTCGAGCCGGAGCGTCCTCGCAAACTATTGCTAGCGCAATCTCACAGACCGTCACACAGTCACTGAGACAGAGCGGTGTGGTAACAGCTGGACAGGAATCAAGCATTTCACAGTCGATCGCTTCGTCAATAATCAATTCCTTGAGCTCAGTCATCTCTCAGAGATCTCGACCTGCACCTGCTCCAAGACCAGTACCCAGACCGGCACCCCGCCCACTTCCTGCTCCCGTACCTGTAGTGCAACAAGCAGTATCCGTTTCATCCCAATCTGCGGCCTCGAGTCAATTGGCAACGCAGTCGTCCACGTCGCAGTCTAGTCAAGTATCCCAAGTAGTCTCCGTCAATTACCAGACTATCCAATCTTCTATTAGTTCAAGTCTCCAGTCTTCTAACGCTCTCGGTTACGTTTCGACCGGACTCTTGTCATCAAGCGATGTGATAAGCGCTGTCGTCGGAGGATTGAGCTCATACGGAGTTCAGAGTGGAATTGCCCAGAGCGTAGCAAGCCAGTACCTTTCTTCTGTTGGAGCCGGAGCGTCCTCGCAAACTATTGCTAGCGCAATCTCACAGACCGTCACGCAGTCACTGAGACAGAGCGGTGTGGTAACAGCTGGACAGGAATCAAGCATTTCACAGTCGATCGCTTCGTCAATAATCAATTCCTTGAGCTCAGTCATCTCTCAGAGATCTCGACCTGCACCTGCTCCAAGACCAGTACCCAGACCGGCACCCCGCCCACTTCCTGCTCCCGTACCTGTAGTGCAACAAGCAGTATCCGTTTCATCCCAATCTGCGGCCTCGAGTCAATTGGCAACGCAGTCGTCCACGTCGCAGTCTAGTCAAGTATCCCAAGTAGTCTCCGTCAATTACCAGACTATCCAATCTTCTATTAGTTCAAGTCTCCAGTCTTCTAACGCTCTCGGTTACGTTTCGACCGGACTCTTGTCATCAAGCGATGTGATAAGCGCTGTCGTCGGAGGATTGAGCTCATACGGAGTTCAGAGTGGAATTGCCCAGAGCGTAGCAAGCCAGTACCTTTCTTCTGTTGGAGCCGGAGCGTCCTCGCAAACTATTGCTAGCGCAATCTCACAGACCGTCACACAGTCACTGAGACAGAGCGGTGTGGTAACAGCTGGACAGGAATCAAGCATTTCACAGTCGATCGCTTCGTCAATAATCAATTCCTTGAGCTCAGTCATCTCTCAGAGATCTCGACCTGCACCTGCTCCAAGACCAGTACCCAGACCGGCACCCCGCCCACTTCCTGCTCCCGTACCTGTAGTGCAACAAGCAGTATCCGTTTCTTCCCAATCTGCGGCCTCGAGCCAATTGGCAACGCAGTCGTCCACGTCGCAGTCTAGTCAAGTATCCCAAGTAGTCTCCGTCAATTACCAGACTATCCAATCTTCTATTAGTTCAAGTCTCCAGTCTTCTAACGCTCTCGGTTACGTTTCGACCGGACTCTTGTCATCAAGCGATGTGATAAGCGCTGTCGTCGGAGGATTGAGCTCATACGGAGTTCAGAGTGGAATTGCCCAGAGCGTAGCAAGCCAGTACCTTTCTTCTGTTCGAGCCGGAGCGTCCTCGCAAACTATTGCTAGCGCAATCTCACAGACCGTCACACAGTCACTGAGACAGAGCGGTGTGGTAACAGCTGGACAGGAATCAAGCATTTCACAGTCGATCGCTTCGTCAATAATCAATTCCTTGAGCTCAGTCATCTCTCAGAGATCTCGACCTGCACCTGCTCCAAGACCAGTACCCAGACCGGCACCCCGCCCACTTCCTGCTCCCGTACCTGTAGTGCAACAAGCAGTATCCGTTTCATCCCAATCTGCGGCCTCGAGTCAATTGGCAACGCAGTCGTCCACGTCGCAGTCTAGTCAAGTATCCCAAGTAGTCTCCGTCAATTACCAGACTATCCAATCTTCTATTAGTTCAAGTCTCCAGTCTTCTAACGCTCTCGGTTACGTTTCGACCGGACTCTTGTCATCAAGCGATGTGATAAGCGCTGTCGTCGGAGGATTGAGCTCATACGGAGTTCAGAGTGGAATTGCCCAGAGCGTAGCAAGCCAGTACCTTTCTTCTGTTCGAGCCGGAGCGTCCTCGCAAACTATTGCTAGCGCAATCTCACAGACCGTCACACAGTCACTGAGACAGAGCGGTGTGGTAACAGCTGGACAGGAATCAAGCATTTCACAGTCGATCGCTTCGTCAATAATCAATTCCTTGAGCTCAGTCATCTCTCAGAGATCTCGACCTGCACCTGCTCCAAGACCAGTACCCAGACCGGCACCCCGCCCACTTCCTGCTCCCGTACCTGTAGTGCAACAAGCAGTATCCGTTTCATCCCAATCTGCGGCCTCGAGTCAATTGGCAACGCAGTCGTCCACGTCGCAGTCTAGTCAAGTATCCCAAGTAGTCTCCGTCAATTACCAGACTATCCAATCTTCTATTAGTTCAAGTCTCCAGTCTTCTAACGCTCTCGGTTACGTTTCGACCGGACTCTTGTCATCAAGCGATGTGATAAGCGCTGTCGTCGGAGGATTGAGCTCATACGGAGTTCAGAGTGGAATTGCCCAGAGCGTAGCAAGCCAGTACCTTTCTTCTGTTGGAGCCGGAGCGTCCTCGCAAACTGTTGCTAGCGCAATCTCACAGACCGTCACGCAGTCTCTGAGACAGAGCGGTGTGGTAACAGCTGGACAGGAATCTAGCATTTCACAGTCGATCGCTTCGTCAATAATCAATTCCTTGAGCTCAGTCATCTCTCAGAGATCTCGACCTGCACCTGCTCCAAGACCAGTACCCAGACCGGCACCCCGCCCACTTCCTGCTCCCGTACCTGTAGTGCAACAAGCAGTATCCGTTTCATCCCAATCTGCGGCCTCGAGCCAATTGGCAACGCAGTCGTCCACGTCGCAGTCTAGTCAAGTATCCCAAGTAGTCTCCGTCAATTACCAGACTATCCAATCTTCTATTAGTTCAAGTCTCCAGTCTTCTAACGCTCTCGGTTACGTTTCGACCGGACTCTTGTCATCAAGCGATGTGATAAGCGCTGTCGTCGGAGGATTGAGCTCATACGGAGTTCAGAGTGGAATTGCCCAGAGCGTAGCAAGCCAGTACCTTTCTTCTGTTGGAGCCGGAGCGTCCTCGCAAACTATTGCTAGCGCAATCTCACAGACCGTCACGCAGTCACTGAGACAGAGCGGTGTGGTAACAGCTGGACAGGAATCAAGCATTTCACAGTCGATCGCTTCGTCAATAATCAATTCCTTGAGCTCAGTCATCTCTCAGAGATCTCGACCTGCACCTGCTCCAAGACCAGTACCCAGACCGGCACCCCGCCCACTTCCTGCTCCCGTACCTGTAGTGCAACAAGCAGTATCCGTTTCATCCCAATCTGCGGCCTCGAGTCAATTGGCAACGCAGTCGTCCACGTCGCAGTCTAGTCAAGTATCCCAAGTAGTCTCCGTCAATTACCAGACTATCCAATCTTCTATTAGTTCAAGTCTCCAGTCTTCTAACGCTCTCGGTTACGTTTCGACCGGACTCTTGTCATCAAGCGATGTGATAAGCGCTGTCGTCGGAGGATTGAGCTCATACGGAGTTCAGAGTGGAATTGCCCAGAGCGTAGCAAGCCAGTACCTTTCTTCTGTTCGAGCCGGAGCGTCCTCGCAAACTATTGCTAGCGCAATCTCACAGACCGTCACACAGTCACTGAGACAGAGCGGTGTGGTAACAGCTGGACAGGAATCAAGCATTTCACAGTCGATCGCTTCGTCAATAATCAATTCCTTGAGCTCAGTCATCTCTCAGAGATCTCGACCTGCACCTGCTCCAAGACCAGTACCCAGACCGGCACCCCGCCCACTTCCTGCTCCCGTACCTGTAGTGCAACAAGCAGTATCCGTTTCTTCCCAATCTGCGGCCTCGAGTCAATTGGCAACGCAGTCGTCCACGTCGCAGTCTAGTCAAGTATCCCAAGTAGTCTCCGTCAATTACCAGACTATCCAATCTTCTATTAGTTCAAGTCTCCAGTCTTCTAACGCTCTCGGTTACGTTTCGACCGGACTCTTGTCATCAAGCGATGTGATAAGCGCTGTCGTCGGAGGATTGAGCTCATACGGAGTTCAGAGTGGAATTGCCCAGAGCGTAGCAAGCCAGTACCTTTCTTCTGTTGGAGCCGGAGCGTCCTCGCAAACTATTGCTAGCGCAATCTCACAGACCGTCACACAGTCACTGAGACAGAGCGGTGTGGTAACAGCTGGACAGGAATCAAGCATTTCACAGTCGATCGCTTCGTCAATAATCAATTCCTTGAGCTCAGTCATCTCTCAGAGATCTCGACCTGCACCTGCTCCAAGACCAGTACCCAGACCGGCACCCCGCCCACTTCCTGCTCCCGTACCTGTAGTGCAACAAGCAGTATCCGTTTCATCCCAATCTGCGGCCTCGAGTCAATTGGCAACGCAGTCGTCCACGTCGCAGTCTAGTCAAGTATCCCAAGTAGTCTCCGTCAATTACCAGACTATCCAATCTTCTATTAGTTCAAGTCTCCAGTCTTCTAACGCTCTCGGTTACGTTTCGACCGGACTCTTGTCATCAAGCGATGTGATAAGCGCTGTCGTCGGAGGATTGAGCTCATACGGAGTTCAGAGTGGAATTGCCCAGAGCGTAGCAAGCCAGTACCTTTCTTCTGTTCGAGCCGGAGCGTCCTCGCAAACTATTGCTAGCGCAATCTCACAGACCGTCACACAGTCACTGAGACAGAGCGGTGTGGTAACAGCTGGACAGGAATCAAGCATTTCACAGTCGATCGCTTCGTCAATAATCAATTCCTTGAGCTCAGTCATCTCTCAGAGATCTCGACCTGCACCTGCTCCAAGACCAGTACCCAGACCGGCACCCCGCCCACTTCCTGCTCCCGTACCTGTAGTGCAACAAGCAGTATCCGTTTCATCCCAATCTGCGGCCTCGAGTCAATTGGCAACGCAGTCGTCCACGTCGCAGTCTAGTCAAGTATCCCAAGTAGTCTCCGTCAATTACCAGACTATCCAATCTTCTATTAGTTCAAGTCTCCAGTCTTCTAACGCTCTCGGTTACGTTTCGACCGGACTCTTGTCATCAAGCGATGTGATAAGCGCTGTCGTCGGAGGATTGAGCTCATACGGAGTTCAGAGTGGAATTGCCCAGAGCGTAGCAAGCCAGTACCTTTCTTCTGTTCGAGCCGGAGCGTCCTCGCAAACTATTGCTAGCGCAATCTCACAGACCGTCACACAGTCACTGAGACAGAGCGGTGTGGTAACAGCTGGACAGGAATCAAGCATTTCACAGTCGATCGCTTCGTCAATAATCAATTCCTTGAGCTCAGTCATCTCTCAGAGATCTCGACCTGCACCTGCTCCAAGACCAGTACCCAGACCGGCACCCCGCCCACTTCCTGCTCCCGTACCTGTAGTGCAACAAGCAGTATCCGTTTCATCCCAATCTGCGGCCTCGAGTCAATTGGCAACGCAGTCGTCCACGTCGCAGTCTAGTCAAGTATCCCAAGTAGTCTCCGTCAATTACCAGACTATCCAATCTTCTATTAGTTCAAGTCTCCAGTCTTCTAACGCTCTCGGTTACGTTTCGACCGGACTCTTGTCATCAAGCGATGTGATAAGCGCTGTCGTCGGAGGATTGAGCTCATACGGAGTTCAGAGTGGAATTGCCCAGAGCGTAGCAAGCCAGTACCTTTCTTCTGTTGGAGCCGGAGCGTCCTCGCAAACTATTGCTAGCGCAATCTCACAGACCGTCACGCAGTCACTGAGACAGAGCGGTGTGGTAACAGCTGGACAGGAATCAAGCATTTCACAGTCGATCGCTTCGTCAATAATCAATTCCTTGAGCTCAGTCATCTCTCAGAGATCTCGACCTGCACCTGCTCCAAGACCAGTACCCAGACCGGCACCCCGCCCACTTCCTGCTCCCGTACCTGTAGTGCAACAAGCAGTATCCGTTTCTTCCCAATCTGCGGCCTCGAGCCAATTGGCAACGCAGTCGTCCACGTCGCAGTCTAGTCAAG